>JNCO01003941.1:0-15856 GCA_000785685.1 Uromyces viciae-fabae
TTATAACTTTGGCAAGTTCAATTTTGCCTTTAGGTAAATAATAAATTTATTTATTATTATTTTCTTTTTATTTTTATTTTTTTATTTTTATTGAAAATAAAAAACTTGTATTTAAAATATAAAAAGAATGTATTAACTGAATGTAATTAAACCTTTAGTTCTGTAATTCTCACACACACAAGGGTATATTTTTGCATTTCAAACATAGATTATTCACTGTTTGTGATCCAGGTTGGCTCAATGTGGGACTGGCCCTTTTGTATAAATATTGTATGAGGCATGGCAAACAAGAATATTGAAAAAAACAAAATTCTAGATTTTTAATGAGAAAGTTAAAGGAAATTTAATAATCAAGTTCATTAATTGTAAGGTGAAAGTGAGAGGAAAATACATGCTATATTTTAGTCCTGTTTGTGGATTGTAGGAGAAGTGATTGAGAAATGTTTGCACGATGCCAGAGAGTTGTTTCAACATGGCAATGTGTGTAAATTACCATCCTTTTTGAAGTGGCAAATGCCCCTTTTACATCAAATTGGATCATTTTTAGATTTTTATTTTCTGCATACCGCAAGAGAGTCCTCAAAGAAGCAACTTAACCTCTCAGGGGATAAGTTTCAATAAAATCAATGCCTTATTTTTGGTCGAATCCCTGCATGCAAACTCTGGCTTTGTGCTTGACAGGCTCACTGTGTGTGTTTTCCTTGATTCAGAAATCTCAATTTGTGTTGAGAACATTGGGATGATTCTCTTTAGTGCAGTCTTCCCAAACTTGAAGTGATCCTATGTCTATATTGATCTCAGCTTCAATTGTGGCCTTCAACTTTTTGCTTTCTGAGCAGGCTAAAGAGTTCTTGTACATTTTAGAAGTGTAGTAGCTGACGGAATCAGGTTTCAAAGGTTTTTCCTATCAAGAATAAATTTTTCAACCATGTTTGGTGCAAAATTTACTCCACGAAAGAATTGGAAAAGATGTGATTATTCTTCTTTTTCTACTGATTTGTTCTTAGAAGAGCGATTTGAGTGTAAATGCGGGTTTTCAGCCCAAAATTTGCCTTAAGGATGATTTTTTTTTGATTGTGCCATTGAGTTTCCTATTTTTGCATTTAATTTTATCACTATATAAAGAGTAAGTTCTGATTTAGTGATGATTGAGGAATCTGCTTGCTCGTTATGATTTTATTTTTATTTATTTTTGAATTGAATTAAATGGTTGATAACTAATTATACTGTGATATATTTATCACTTTGCATTATTTGAGAGCCCATTTATTGGAGTTTTTCAGGTAATTTAAATAAAAGTAGGTAAGCTATAATATCTGTGGGAAGCGTAATTCCAACCTTGTTCAGTTTCTTGAGTTGGGGTCTAACAGAAGTGATAAATTTATTGATTTCAATCTCTTGAAACTTTATGAACAAAAAATTGAATAAAATCCTGGCCCTATGGGCTGATTGTGAAGAGGCAAAGTATTTCTTTATAGCCTTCCATATTTTTTTTGAACTGATCTCGTTTCCTTCAGTTATAACATTTGTGTGGGCTGCATGATCCATTTTTGACATTGGATAAACCAAAATCTCCTTGTCTAAATCTGGGAAAAAAATGAGAATAAAAATAATTCAAATAAAAAGAAACCAACAGTCAAACTGATAAATAACAAGCAAGCAATATATTAGAGATCATTTGATGTTTTGAGGAGTAGTAACTGAAGAACTAAAGTTGATTTTATTTTTAGAATAAGTCTCAATTTAGTTTTAGTTAAGGGCACCTATAATTTTACAAGACATATTTTACAAGACATATTTGTTGTAAAATGTATGTCTTGTAAGATTGCATTTGTGGTGTACGCGAATGCAATTTCACAACCCACCACCATAAAATATGAGTTGTAAAAATTGTTGGAATTATGGGTTATAGTTTCTACTCTTATCATTTACACTAGTTTTTATTCATCTTTATTTTACTTAAAAAAAACATTTTTCATTATTATTATTATTCTTACATAATGCTTTGTCATTATGTGTGCCTTGTCACCTTAGTTTAAATACTAGTTACATTATTGTGCTTTGCCACTTCATCTTATTACTATTTATTTATTGTGCTTTGACTCAATATGGTATTACTCTAAATTAATTCCTTGTCATTAACATGTGCTTTGTCATTATCATGTGCTTTGTCACTCTATCATATGATTATTATTATTATTTTACTATTATAATTATGCTTTGTCATAATTATCTTATCCTGATTTTATTCCTTTTTATTATTATTTTATATTTTTATCTTTTACTACTTTGTTGTTAGCCCCCTCTGGATATAGCCAGAGGGTTACTTATTTTCTGTGATAAATCTCAGATTGAGACTTGGAAATAAATCACTTAGTCAACTCACATTCTCATCTCAACCATCCTGACTCCAGTCCAACTTATTTTTAAGTTGTCTCTCTCTCTTTCTCTCTCTCAAAGATCAAAGGCTCATAAATTCAACAAAAATTAGTCCTGCAAAATAACGCTTGTAAAATTGGCAACAGTAGCCACCACGTGATAAATTTACAACACATCACTCACAATACTCATGCTTTGCACCTAAAATATATTGTCAAATTCCCAAAAAAGCATCCAAATAAGAAATATGCAAGACATGCTCTCTCAAGAGCTGCAGAATGTTTCACAAGAGATGTAAAAGTAGAAAATCACCCACAAGAAGGTAATTTTACAACTCTTACCGTATTTTTACACAAGCTCACATACAAGCTCCATTTCCTCACTGTTTCTTTGCTAACATCACCACAAATAAACTCAATAGAATAAAAATAAGGGCACCAGAATGGCAGTGACAACATATTTTTTTAAACAATTTTTTGGAACAAAGAAGAAATTAGCAAGAGATAGGAAAAGACCAAAACAATCAAATCCAGAACAACCATAACATTATCCTCATTTCCCGTTCAAGCACCGTTATTTTTATTCCTAGTGGATCTTCTTGTTGCGGGCCTCAGAATTGGCTGGCTGGTAGAAAACCATGGGGTAGAAGGAGGAATTGGGGGACAAGCTTTGACAACAGGAGGTGGTTTCAGTGTGACCTTCAGCCTTGGCCCTATGGCCTTTGAAGGGGCAGTAGATGGATTGGTGGGTGGCACTGCGGTGGTTTCAGTGTGACCTTCAGCCTTGGCCCTATGGCCTTTGAAGGGGCAGTAGATGGATTGGTGGGTGGCACTGCGGATGGCGCCATTTCTGGGATTGCTGCTACAACGTTATGTGAGGGAGGAGCTGGCTTGAGGGTAACATTTGATGGCTCTTGGATGTTCAGCGGGGCGGCCAGAGCTGGAGAAACCATTGATTAAAATTCCTTGGATTTTCTCTTCTTCTTATGTATTTTTTTTGCCGCCCACTCTTCTTCTTTTCTTGAGTTAGATTCATCCATTTCTTTCTTGCTTTCTCTGGTTCATGGCTTTTGGATTGATCTATTTCTTTTGGCTTTTGCTGTTGTTCATTGCTTGCTTTAAACTTTGCTCCATCATCTTTGCCCACGGAAATTTTGTTTGCATCAAACTCAGGATGATTTGATAGAATATCCGCCAGCAGAAACTCTTCATCTTCTTCAAGTATGTCCTCAATTTGGCCAAGTCCCAACAATGGTGGGAGAGATTTGGCGACCAGTTGGTTACCAAGGGGTGATTTTGCTGGAGCTTCTCCCTCTGGATTAAGATGTTTTTTTTGCCATTTCAGCGGCGGGATGATTGTCTTCAGCGGGAGGAAGAGAAAGTTTTCCAACTGATTGGGTTGATTTGGCGGATGGGACTGATTGGGATGATTGGCCAATCAAATCCTTTGAATCACAATTGTAAGGTATCAAAATTGAATCAGGTGATGAGTTAATCAAATCTTTCAGTTGAAGGAAAGGGCGATCACCCTCCACAATTTCATGATTGCCCTTGATCTTCTGAATTGCGCTCTCAACAATGTGTTCCTCTTCCTGTGTCCGATTCCGTGCATACAGGAGCCAGCTGGTATCTGGAGATATCCCACCTATACTTCCTGGTAAACAAGTGATTAGCTGGACGTATCCATCATTTTCAGCATCATTGTGTAGCCATACACCCGCCATACCACCTGAGCTTCGCAAAACCTTAACCCAATAGTGGAATCCGTTCCAATAGCCGCAAGCCATGAGAGTATAAACATGGCCGAACAAATGCAATTTGAATGGCCAATTGGTGGAGCCCATGAAGTTTTGTCGTTCAGCTTGGTCTTGAATGGCTGTCACCTCTAGTAAGATGTTGAGGTGAAGGGGCGGTTGATCATTTGGAAACATTAGGCGGGACATCTCAATCAAGTGGTGGCAATTGTCGGGAAAATCATCAGCATCAATTTGTTCAATTTCCGGGCTGTTGCTGTCATTGAATATATCTTGCTTGGTTCACTGGTTTTTCTCTTTGGTTGGCCTACCTTTTTTCTTCTTAGGGGTTGGAGGGAAGAAGAGTGGTTTCTTTTTGTAGCATAACTGACAAGCGCGGGCTGAACCGAGCTCTAGGCCTTGAGATGACCACCTATGCATCAACTTTTGAATCTCCATTATGTTGATGACATGGGTGGGGCGCTGCATTCTCAATTGAGGTTGCTTCTGATTTGGCAAACCTTCGCATGTAAATTCCTGGTCATTCAAGACGGTGAATAATTTCTGGAAATTATTGTTATTCTTGTCCTGCTTTGGATCTAGCACTATCTCAATCAAGTAATTGCAAGAAGAAAATGCGCCTGGGATGAATTGTACTTGGTATTTTGATGCTGCCAAATCAAACAATTTATTTTTTCCATGTGAGAGGGTTGAGCAAATGGATCCCGCCAGAGTCATTTCATATGTTACCCTGGAGTTGAAACGATGGATCAGGGAAGTGAATAGATCATTGCCCTTGCCACTAATCTTCTGAACCCATAAAGGAGAATAGAGGGCATAAAGCGACTCTAAAGCTGCCGCAAGCCAGCATCTATTAGCTTGATCGGGATGCTTGGTGATCACATGATACAAAGGATAAGCAGCCCCAGGACTTTTGATGAAATTGGCTGAATTCTTTGGCCGTCCCAGTTTTGCTTTCTTCCCAATTGTTTCAGCCAGTGCATCAGTTGTGTCTGGAGGGCGGCCATCGTTCTTGTATCTTTTCCGCTTGCGTGAGATGCCCATAGATGATCCAACATCTGGTTCCTTTTGAGATCCATATGCGATGGAGACACCCTTCATCACAGTGTTCCATTCATCAGTGAGAACATTGATGAAGGCAAATAAATCTACCATCCCAACCATCAACAAGGTCTTTCCTCGACTAAGATGGTAGATAGAATTCCAAAAAAACGGCACATCATGAGGGGGTGTCTAACCACAACGTACAGATTGCCAAAAAAACTCACCTTATCATATAATAAAGACGATGTAGGCTTTCCTGAGCATTTGTTGTATCAGGAATGCCATCATCCCCATCAGGCGTATCCTCAAGCATCCTTCGGCAAGACGGGAAAAGGATGGATTCCACATCTGCAATTGTCCACCAATCTAGCCAGCGACGTAATTTAGGATAGCGGTGTCGGAGATGGTCGATTTTGGCTTCATGGGTCTCACCACCTTCAGCTACAGGCTCCAAAAGGTCCATGCATTTTTGTCGGAAAGGTTCCTACAAAAATGGATTGCCGAGTTGGTGGGTTGTTGTTCAGTTATAGGCTTAAGTCAGTGAGTAAGATAAATATGAGCAGTACACACCTCCTCATCAGCCATAATGAGGGAACTATTCCGTTTCACTCGGGTGACTTGTGCGGTAAAATGTTGATGGCACCCCTTCAACATTGACCGTGCTTTTGCCTCGTCAGTGGTGCAGAACGTTTCCATGTACACTTTGACAAAGCCTTCACTTTGAGCCTTTGAGAAATCAACTACTTGGCAGACCAGAAGTTCTTGTTCAGCTGGAGTGATTTCATGGGCAAAAAATTGTCACAAAAGAACACAGAAATGGGTCTTGTAATACTGAACACCAAGACCTTGAATCCATGTGAGCTGCAGCGGGATCCACCTTCACAGTTCCTCACAATACATGGATGTAGACAACAGATAACCGTTTTTGAAGAAACGATATGTGATGTCCGAAACCAATCCGCCATGGTATAGCTGATGATTGTGATCTTGTGCAAAAAAGCTGATCCTTCATCCATTTTGATTGAAATTTGAAATGCTCCTCCCCAGGCATGAAAGATGACGATATTATTAACAGTCCACGCCTGTATAACAAAAATCAAAAGAAGTACTGTAAAAGAAAAATAAGTACCGTAAAAATACCTGCTTTAGCGGAAAAACCAGCGGTGTTTGTTTGAAAAGAAAGGGTTACCCACGCTGCCCAGCTAAAAATGTCGGTGACAAACTTATTGCCAACACCATCGCCACTTTTCCCAGGTACCAGGTTCATTTCCACAAGCATTGTTTGGCGGTAGTATCCTAGATTAAAACCAATGAGACACAAATAAAGAAAAATGAAAAATGTAAATCAGATAAAAATATATGCTTAAAAAACCAAAAAAATACCAACCGGTGGTTGTTTTGGAGTGATGGGTGGATCTTAGTGACACTTTCAAAGGTTTTACCATCTTCTCCTTGAATTGGATTGCCAATCTAATACAGGAATAAACACAGTCAAGCTGCAATAATAGGAGAAAACATGCAAAACACTCACCTTATGAGAAAAAGCGCCGACTTTGGGATTCTCGGCAATCTTATTTTGGAGGTCTGACTTGGCCAACAGATCTGGCTTCTTGCATTCTGGCCAGGGGTGTTGGTGAACTCCATGATGGCGGAGTAATCCCCATCCGCTATCCTGGAGGACATCAATGCGCAGAGCGGTTCCTTCGCAAGGCTGATAGGTAAACATAAAAATTTTAATAAAAAAAAAACCACTTCTTCTCGGATAGCTTTTGAATGCCATCAATAGCTGTGGGTGGGGCACCTGCCCAGTTGCATTACGGATTATTTCAATGTAGGACTCCAAGGCAGTGGAAGCGGGTGACCTTCCACTTGCCATTTCCTCGTAAATTCACCATGGTCCTCTTGCTGAACGATGTGGTACCAAAATTAACAATCTCGTCGCCTGGCTTCCGTAAGAAGGTGGTCTGCCCGTTGGGGTAGATGGGGTATCCCTGGCTCAATGTAGGACTCCAAGGCAGTGGAAGCGGGTGACCTTCCACTTGCCATTTCCTCGTAAATTCACCATGGTCCTCTTGCTGAACGATGTGGTACCAAAATTAACAATCTCGTCGCCTGGCTTCCGTAAGAAGGTGGTCTGCCCGTTGGGATAGATGGGGTATCCCTGGCGATCTAGCTGGCATCCATGATCAATATACGTTTCATGGTGTTTGCTCATGTTGGGTATGAACCACTCTTTTCCATATCGTTCTTTCTTATCCTTGGTGTTGGTTTCTTGTTTTGGCTTTTCAAATGAGCTGGGAGGGGCTGATATCTGGGGTAAAGATCCTTTTTCCGAATCAGATTCACTGCTGGTGTAGCTGAACTCATCCTTTGGGATAGCCATGGGGAGGGAGATGTAGGAGATGGTGGGGGAAGGAAAGAAGGAGGAGGGAAGTGGGATGTGGACGGAGGGAAGGGATGACAAGAGTTGTAAAATTATACATGGTACCTGAACTCATGCATTTTTGTGATTCATGTGTCATATGACATAATGCATTTTGATCGTGATTGTCTGAATATTTACAGTTGGTGGGTCTTGTGAGAATTATTACAATAGATGCATACAGGAGTTGTAATAGATGTGATGTAAATTTCTCACATGTATTGTGAGAGATCAAATTTAAAACACATATTCTGCAGAACATATTTTTACAACACATTTTTCCGGGTGATGTACTGTAAAATTATACCTTGAAATACATCAAATGCACTTTTACAACACATGTGATTTACAAGACATATGTCTTGCAAAATATGTATTGTAAAATTCACCCGCCCCTTTGGTTAATGATGAGAAAAATATTACAGCTAGCCGTGATTGATGATGACTTAGATCAGAACAATAAGTTAGACTAACAAATAAATCGAGAGCTAAACAAGATATTTTTATAAAAAGAAATAAAGGAAATGAAACAGAAATATAGAATTGAGGTGTCAGTGAACCATTTTGATCAGAATAGTTTAATCAGAAAAGTTCCATACCAAGAAGCAGTTGATTATTATTGGAAAGCAACCAGGTCAAGGTGATTCCTTGAAGTATAATCTAATCAGATTTCAATAATAATAAGTTGGAGTAATAAAATAGTTGACAAAAGAAAAAGACTATAAAGGATTTAGCAGTTGGCTTGAATGGAAATGAAGTATTAGAATTGAATTATTCAAATAAAATTCCAAAGAGCACACTGCGGATAGTCTATACGAAATTCAGCAAAAAAAAAAAGCAAAAACAGTTTTTCAAAAACTTGCAAGTGCTGTGGTACACGTCCTAAATCTAAATCATAAATATTAAATTTTAATTTCAAATTCAATATCCATTGACCATCCTCTGCATATTCAATGCTTATGACCACCAGGAAGGGTTTCTGCAAGAGGCTGTATCCAACCATCCATACCAGTGGCCAATTCTGTGCAAACTAAGCAATTTAGCTGCGGAATTCAACCACACCAATCAAAACTAACCCAGGATAGCTTTTCTTGCAGCTATATTTCTGGATAAAACTTTCTAAGTATAAAAATGGTTAGCCAAAGAGCTAAATTTTCATCTAAAGCCAAAATAGCTCCAATTGTGGCACCTCCAATCCTCAAAATATCCCCAATATCAACCAACTCAATATATCCCCAATATCAAAACACCCCCATTCAACCCAATTCCACCTCAATGATGAGCCAATTGGCTCGCTCATGACAACAATCAATTGGAAAAAAGCTGGCTCAAAGTCTCAGAAGATGTTATGCAATCAAATGGCCAGAAAAAGATGAGTTCAGGCAATGTGTATCAGAGGACTAGAACCGATACTCACCTGGAGTGGGGCAAGAAGGTAACAGTGTCATGCACAGGTCAGCCTGGATTTTTTTTATTTCCCTTCTGCATCTCAATTTTGACACTATTTTCTTCAGATGGGGCCATATCCAGAAAGCCACCTGAAGTTTTCAGGAATATACCACAAGCTGCAGTACAATAAACCTTCTGGCACAGTTTTAACCAACCTTTTTCCTGATGCCAAGAAGGCATTCTGTGAGCAGGGGGCAAGCAGTTCATATACAAACAAGATTGGCTTATTGTCCGGAATTCGCCAAAATGGAACATTCTTTCTCAATAACAAAACACACCTGCTCAGAACCACCACCCTCCATCCCAAAATCAAACCCCATCAACCCCAGCCACACAACAAGTTTATGAAAATAGTTATAAAATCAAATAAAATAGAATTTATAAAATAAATTATAGAATAAAAATGAATTATAATATGTGACAAAATTACCTTTTATAACCAGAAGAGAATAAATAATATTGAACTGCTGACAATTTCCCTTCCCCTGAGGCCACCAGTGATTCCCTTTACCTAGACTGAAGGTGACACACAGTGAGAAGGGGAGTGGCTAGGGCTAGTTTGCTAGTTTGAGGAGGATGTATTTATACATCCCCTCTGTTGGTCATGGAGGTTGAGAGTCCTGCTGATTCTCAACTATCCTCCATGGTCCACCTCCCCCCTGATTGCAGAAACAGGTACTGTCTGTACCCTGCTTTTCAGGCGCAGGATAACCAGCCCTAAGAGGCTTGGATTGAGTAAAACTAGAGGGCCTACCTGTCTAGTTACAGTTAAATTGCAGTAACTGAAGGTCTATTTTAATTAATTTTTGTCAACAATTGTTCTGTTTTTTAATGATAATAAAAATAAAGATAAAAAGAAAAGAAAATTAAATACCTGAAGGCAAGTTAGGGTAAAGTAAAAGATGATTTAGATAAAAATAGGAATAATAATGATAATGATAAAAAGATAATTTGATGCTTCTTGATTTTAAGTTTTGAAAGAATAAATGGTAGTAATAATAATAAAGTGTTGTGAATGAACAATTTCTTTTTGGTAAAATAGGCCCTCGGTAAAATCACGGCAATTTTGTTGCCAAAACACAGAAATTCCCACGGGATTGCTGTGTTTGTAAAAACACTGCATGGCAATTGGTATTGCCATGCAGTGGCTAAAACCTGAATTCAATAAGGTTTTAGTTCCGCGGTGCGCATACAATTGCCATGTGTTGGCTATTTTTAGCCTCTGCACGGCAATTGTATGCACCCGTTCCCAATTGCCATGTGGTGGCTGAATTTAGCCACCACATGGCAATTCTATGCGCCGCCAGAACGGAACCAGAAAAAAGGAAAAAGAAAAGAAAAAAGAAAAGAAAAAAAAAGAAAAGAAAAAAGAGAAAGAAAAAGAAAAAGACAAAAACAAGGAAAAGGAAAAGAAAAAAAAACAGAAAAAAAAAAAAACAAGACAAAGAAAAAGAAAAAAAAAAGAAAAACAAAAAGAAAAAGAAAAAGAAAAAGAAAAAAAAAAAGAAAAAGAAAAAGAAAAAGAAAAAGAAAAAGAAAAAGAAAAAGAAAAAGAAAAAGAGAAAGGAAAACGGAAAAGAAAGAGAAAAAGGAAAAGAAAAACAAAAAGGAAAAGAAAAACAAAAACAAAAACAAAAACAAAAAGGAAAAGAAAAAGGAAAAGAAAAACAAAAACAAAAAAAAACAAAAAAAAAAAAGGAAAAAGAAAAAGAAAAATAAAAATAAAAAAAAAAATAAAAAGAAAAAAAAAAAGAAAGAGAAAAAGAAAAAGAAAGAGAAAAAGAAAAAGAAAAAAAAAAAAGAAAAAAAAAAAAAAGAGAAAGAAAAAGGAAAAGAAAGGGAAAAAGGAAAAGAAAAGGAAAAACCAAAACAAAACAAAACAAAAGAAAAAGGAAAAATAAAAAATAAAAAAAAAACAGAAAAAGAGAAAGGAAAAGAAAAGAAAAAGAAAAAGGAAAGAAAAAGAAAAAGAAAAAGAAAAAGAAAAATAACCAGGAAAATAAACAGAAATAGGAAAAAAAAAGAAAGATCAAAATTAAAGGTGAAAAGGAAAAAAAAGAAAAAAAATAAAGGAAGCTGTCACAAGAGATTAAAAATAATAAATCCATTTTGAAACCAGTTCATTCACTCACTCACTTTATGTGAAATTTTTATGAAGCCTTGTACATAGTACAGTTATGGGGACACCAAATATCACCCAAGAATTTATCTTTTTTTCAATTCATTCATTTTCAAAAATAAAATACAAGTTATTTTTTTTGTTCAAACGGAAGAAAAATGACAAGGAAAATGATTATTTAATCATCAGAACACAAATTTAAGGGGGACTTTTTTTCATACAATCTGGGATTGAGTTGAATCCAAGCTTCAAATGATGCCGAATACATTGTTTTCCAGTCCTTCATTCCCCTTTGTAAACTTGCTGCAGTCCAAAATCTGGTTGGAGGTGGGTATGGTATTGTTGAATCATCATATTCCTGTTTCTTTAGATGAAGAGACATGAAATGAGAATAAGAGAAAAATGCAATGACCATTGGTTCAACTGGCTTTGGAGGTTCACGCCAAGGAAGAAAAGTGAGAGAAAATGATTTTGAGTATGAGATGAGTGGTCTACCAAAAGCATTTGCCAAAACATCACCCAATTGTGGAATTTGTAACCAACTCTTCATGGGCGCTCATTTAGCATCATTCAATATATTTTCAAGAACAAATTCAATTGATTCTTCACAATGAGTATCCTTCCATAATTGCCTATAAAATTGTGCATTTTCTCAATCTCAACTTTGCATTTCCGTCTGATGGTCATAAAATCCCCTTCTCCTAATTGATTTGCAATTGCATGATAACCACAATGACCATTGCTGGGGGGATAATACACTGAGTAAATAAATCAAACAATACAATTAGGCAATTCAGAGCAATAAGGAATTGACTTGGATAATCTTCTTGGCCACATTTGCTTGGGATTGTTTTGAACAGGAACAGTTGGAATGGATTGCTTTTGAGGAGAAAAGTTTGCTTCTTCATATGGGAACTGATACAGATCTAGAGGAGAATCTTTGATGGACTTGGTCTCTGATCTGGAAATTGTTGAAATAGAAGGTGAGCAGACATTTGGAGTGGGGGTTTGATGGGCTGAAGTGGATCTTGAAACATATGAAGGGGAATTTAAATTGTCTAGAGCCTGCTGTTTCTTTTGAATTTCTGCATCAACTGAAAAAGAACAAGTTGTGTCATAGTACATTGAAAATGAATGATATGAGCTTGGGGAAGGATTGTAAATCATTTCTTCTCTTCTCTTCAATTCTTCTTGGATTTTGTAATTCTTCATTCTTTCAGACCTTTCTAACTCCATTCTTTTATCCAATTGTTTCTCAGCAATTTCAAATCTATGGGGCTCTCTTTTGGTTTATTTGGAAGATCCTCCTTGATCCATTGAAGGTCTGCCACGTGTACGCTCCAAAGGTTCAGGTTCATTCATATTTTTCAAATTAAAAAACACTTGACCCTTCATAATTTGCTCAAAATCATCCATCAGTTGCAATTGTTTTTGGGGTGGAATGTTCATAAACTGATTTGTACATGGTTTAAATATTTCAGTGCTTTGCTTGCAAAGGAGTGAGGCACCAGTGATATCCACAGATGGGTCATAATTCAGATGCCATTGGGGATGAAAATCTGATGATTGCAGGTAGCCCACCTCATTAATGATTTTGCTCAAGCAATGGCTGCATGGTATTCCCATATATTTCGAAAACGTGCCGGTACAATTGTTCAAAAATAATCCTTCGATTTTGTCAAACTCTTTCTTGCACAAAATGAGGGCATGATGCAATATTCTTCTGAAAAAATACTCAAACACAGGCGGAAAGTTGTTCAGCGCTTTCATTTAATCAGAAGCAATGTGTGTTTCAATTTCAATTGTTTGGTTATCCAATGCATGAGATATCTTTGAGTGCAATGTGTTAATATTGTTTTGAGAAGATTCAAGATATTTTTTGATTGCGGGATGTGCCCCTTCCACTCTTGAAGTTGTTGTATTTCCAAAATGAAAATAATTTGATGTCCACAATGCTACAAATTTTTTCTCATGCTTCATCCAAACGCTATGGATGTACTGACCTAGCTCCAGATTTTGGTTCCATTTCTGTTCTACCAATCTCCAATTCTTTTCATAATCTTCTTTGGTTTTAGAGAAAGTAAACTGATTCCGCACATTCATAAAATACTCTCATTCTTCAGCGGAACTGAATAACTTCGTACACCGGCTTAAAATGTTCTTATTGATATTACATGTGCACAATAAACGCACGGAGTCATGATAAACCAAATCAATTCCAGAGTAAATATACTCCACTCCTTTATTTTCTTGACATGTGCACAATAAATGCACAGAGTCATGACAAACCAAATAAATTCCAGAGTCAATATAATCCACTTCTTTATTTTCTTGATTGGATATGAAATTTTCTTTGATGGCATTGACAAGTGCCATTTCTTGGTCAGTTAAAAACACCTTTGGAATCTCTGTTGAAATAATTTGATTTTTAATTTAATTTTATAATATATAAAAGATTGAGAATTTAAGAGAGTTGAGGGACAGCTGGAAAAGGCTGGAAACAGTCAGTTGAGGTGGTCAAAGAAAAGAGATAATTTGACTGAGTGATTGAATTTCATGAGTCAAGTCAGATTTAAATAGAAAACAAGATAGCCCCCTGGCCATATCCAGAGAGGCTTAACAAATAAAATAAAATAAAATAATAACAAACTAAAAGATAAGATATGATAAGTTTGTTAATGATAAAATATGAAATTAATAATAGGAAAGATTGGGTCAATATAAAATATGATTTAAAATATATGTTCAATGCTAAGCATGATTAAAAATAATGAATAAGTGTCAATGCTAAGCATGATTAAAAATAATAAATAGATGTCAATGCTAAGCATGATTAAAATATTAAATAGTGTCAATGCTAAGCATGATTAAAATGAACAAAAGTTCGTATAATGAGTTGATTTTAGTAGTAAAAAGATTAATAAGAATAATAAGAAGAAAAGATAATAATGAAGAAAAAGAAAAAGAAGTGATGAGAGCAAAAACTACCCTCAAAACACAACAATCTCTTGGTCATTCCAGATCAACCTCAACTGCTGGAGAGCCCAGGTGTAAAATTCAGCAGTCTCATGACTCATTAATACAAAGGAAATTAAAAATTTTTGACCAGTGCACACCATTCCTACAATGTGAAGTACAGGGAATCTGTACATGTTTGTGTCGTATGTGCAATCAAGTAGGCATATGTGGTTGAAATGCTTTGCAAGTCACACACTTCCTGGGTGAGAAAAAAAAAGTCCTTCTAAAGATCCATCAGACAATATGAAGGTGGAATGAATCCAATTGCTTTGAGACGTTGATAAGTATTCCAATATATATTCCATTAAGTTCTTGCCTTGAAATTTCTCCCATGTTAATTTCTTCTTAAAGTTTTATAGATCTTGAGTGGTGACCAGGATCTTTTCCAATTATTTATCCAATGAAGTAAGCAAATGTTGAGAAGATATTCCAGAATCAAACATTGAAGTGATTTTTTTAATTGCCTCTGGTTGGATCCTGCAGTGAATTGCATGGCCGTGTGGGTCTTTGGAGAGTGGATGATTGTTCTTGGCACATTTTACTGATAGGTGCAATTGGACAGGTTTTATTCTCTTCAGGTCTTGTCCGTAAAGCATAAAAAGGCATTTGGTTCAACGGGTAGCAGTATTTCTCTTCCCTGTTGAAGTTGAAGCATTGTTAGAGCCACCTTGATCATATTTCAAGTAAATTTCTTGTCCAGCATGTGAATTTGCAATTGAGATTGCATAGCCATGATTCAATGCCCACTTGTTAGAATAAGATATAAGCTCTTCAACTGTATCAAACTGGGACTCAGGTGGTGGCATCCACACAGAGTTATCAGATTTTTTGTTCATGGGCTCAATGAGTTGTTTTTTAATTGCTGCATCTGTTACAAATTGGCGTTCTGGATCATTGTTGTTCTCATTGTCTATTGTACTGTTTTTAATTTTCAATTAATTTTCAGAATTTTTTGTCTTTTCCAATTGTTTCTCTTTGTATAATTCTTCTCCTTGTGTCAAATACTGACTCCTAAATGTAAAAAAGCCAGAAAAAATCCAAAAAAGCGTCAGATTAATGAGAAAAAATGAAATAATTTGAGATATTACCTCTTTGAGAGCAATGAGGGAGGTCTGATTGGCCTTTAAGTGTCATAATGGTGGGCTGCGCGCTTTTCTAAATCACTTACAGAATTTCTGAACAAAAAAAAAAAAAGTATAAGTGATCAATGAATAATGAATCAAGATTGAATCATGAGAGCTCTGACCTCTTTGATGGTGGAGAGAGAGGTCTACTTGGCCTGTGAGCATTGTCATAATGGTGGGATGGCGGCACATTGCTGTTTATTGTTGGCTGAATATGATAATTATGACTAGCATGAGGATATTGGTATAAAGTTTGTGGTTGATAATGACATTATTGTTGATATGGATTTTGATGATGATAATGATGCTGTTGTTGATAAGTATGGGACAGTGGATGGGTTGAATTCATTTGAAATTTCATTTGTGGAAAGTTAATGTTGGGGTGTGGTCATTTGTAGTACTGATTGGTGTCCTGTCACAGGAGGTCCTCCCAGCACGTATGGGAATATGGGTCCTGAGCACTCAGATAACTCTCATATGGGACACTCACAGGTTCAAGAAGGAAAGAAGGTAAGATTTAATTTCCAAGAAGAAAAGAAGAAGCAGCA
>JNCO01003942.1:0-15950 GCA_000785685.1 Uromyces viciae-fabae
TTGGCAAGAATAAAGGGACCCCTTTGTTCCTATGAAAGCAACACACCTTGGTTTCTCCATTGTTTATGGTGGTGATTGCTCCTTTGATATTCTGTTATTGTTAAAAAAATAATTAGCGCTCTATTTTTTTATTCAACATTTTCAGTTCACTTATGTTTGAATTGACATAGAGGATTTTATTTTTCCGTTTGATTTCTCTCATTTGGTATAAATGGTTTATAGTGTGCTTTTCAAACTTAGCAAGTTCAAAGAAGATCTTCTCTCGACCTGATTGCTTGCGGGATGCCCACATGGAAGTGATACACCCAATGGATGTATTGTCTTGTTTTTGAAACTGTTTGAACTATGAAACATTTAAGACTTTTTTTTTGTCATGAGCTTTTAACCAAAACTAACAAAAATAAGATTATAAAAAAAGAAAAAAAATTATAAAAAAAGAAAAAACAAACATACATTGCAACACAAAGTAGTCTTTTTTCAGAAGAGTTTTTTCATTCCATACTACTTGGGATATTTGAGTTATTTCACAGTTCTGACAGTAATCCTTGAGCTTTTCTGGAATCTCCAAGTGATCAGATGAGTTGGCAGGTGTTCTTTTGATGATGGGGTATGTCCGATTTGAATACATTGATGATTGATTAAATACAAAAGACATTTGGATGTTTTTATTGAATTTAAAAATATTGGTTACTTCAGATGAGGCTTGAACATATTTTTTATTTTTCTGATCAAACATGAAACTTCCAGATAAAATTTGATGCAAGCAGTAATAATTAATAAAGGTAATTGCAATGTCACGGCCAGGACTTTGACGGTTGGAGTGAATGGAAGATTTGCGTAAGATACTGTTATAACTTTCAAATTTTTCTGTGGCAAATAAACTGGCTGGGCCAAGTCTAAGAATGGATTCTGGAAGATGGAGTAACATGTGGAATTTGGGTTTGTTGATCCACTGTGCTGAAGATTTGATAATGTGAAATAAGAAAATATTGACATGAAGTTTTAATTGGGTTTGATATGTGTCCATATTTTCTATGTGAGTTTGAAATACTAATGGGACCAGATGACAGAGGGCAGACCAGATGACAGAGGGCGGACCAGATGTTGATTTGAGATGGTTTCATAAATTTAAAAAAAATGAAGGGTGCTGCTTGAACAATAATTTTGAAGTCTCTTCCAACCAAGCTAGATCAATATTTGACAAGTACTTCTAGCTTTAATGAATGGATATTAAGAGAATTTGTTGAAAAAGATCTCCACAAGCCAACAAGTTGAATTTTTTCAGGATCTTTAAAATGATTCATAAATTCCCTAAAAAGATACTTGATAACTCCAGGTAAAAGCACATGGAGAATTTCAACTGGAGTGTCTTGAGCACCATCAAAACCATAAAAAAAATAAGCAGAAAAAAAAGAAAGGAAAATAAACAAAGCATAAGTAAAATAATAAATCATTTACTATTGATTCAGAGAAATAAAGAGGAAATAAAAAAATTATAGATAAATTTAAAAACCTTTCAGCTGAAAAAAAGGATTTAAAATTCTATGTGGTTCATTTTCATCCAAGTCTCAAATTTTTTGAGGAATTGTGTTGAGTATTTAGGGTAATATTTGATTCACCACTGTAGATACTCTATTTTTATAAATCATTTCATATTTAATTTATTTTTAATTTTCATTTTTATTTCTTTTCTGTCTTGATATTTTTACTCATACTCAAAGACTCTTTATAATTAACTCTTCAAGTCAATCAAATCAAGATCATCTTAATCAACTTCACTTCCACATTTGGTATTTACTTAATTATTTCTTATCTAACTCTGCTCATCAATTTTACTCATAAATTTATTTTCTTTATATTTCAGTCACACTTCATTCTTTACTCAATCCTAGCCTAAGACATCTTATAAATCAAATCTTTGTTCTTTTAGGTAACTTTTATTTTATTCATTATTTTTTTTCATCATTTTATTTTATTTTTGTTTTATGTCTTTACTCATTTGAAATATGATTTTAGTTGGATAAAAACATTAAATTGTTTGTTGCATTTCTTCAGGAATAGGTTAATTATCTTGGATTAATTTTGGTTTTTCTCTTTTCAATTTAAAAAATATCTTCAGCAAATGTATTTCCCATGACGTCTTTTATCCCCAATGTAACTGATTTTTCACCACTTTTTTTTTATTGTTGAGTGTCTTTGACAAATTTCCACCATTCTTGAGCTCTTGAAATTGTTTCCATCCAATTTCTAGGTTGATTTTTTTTCTTTTTATTTTATTTGAGCAATAAAATAAAAAGTCAATGAAAATTTGAAAAATGCACAAAAATGTTAAAAATGGCTCAAAAAAAATCAAAAATAAGATCTAAGAAAATGACAGAATTTCCAGAATAACACATAACTTACTTTGAGACCGTGAGAATCCATTTCTGAAAAGTCTCTGAGATATTTCATGGATTTTTTCTGCTCTAATTTTTCCACCAACAATGAACACGTTCTACAAGGGTTGAGAGCAACTATGGGGTTGTGAGTGCTGGTTATCTCTGCATGCATGGGAGAATAAGATAGGAAGCACAAAGTGACTGCCATCACAAGAACTTCACCAGAAAGTGTGATATCATAGGCTTTAAAACCATCTGTGGCTAATTGTGAGGTATTTCTATGTCCTTTGATGCTAAATCTTAGTAAAAAGGACTATGAATGTCCACAAATATAATTTAATAGTGATTTTATCACAAAATAATTTATTATTTATTAATAATAAACACCTTATAGGTTTAATACAGCTATTTATATTAAGGAGATACCTTATATAAATGTTTCTACTGTGGTAGTTTAACTTATAGTTAAAACAATGGCACAGATACAATTTAAAAATAAATTGTAAAGTAAATTGGGGGGAGGCTTGAGGTAAGCTGCTCTGTCCAGAGGCCGGAGTCCTCCTCAATTTACTTTTAAAGAATTGGGGCAATAGAATGAAATGGGGAATTTCTTTATCTTATTGTGCAATTCAAGGGGAGCCTATAGCTGGTTCAGGAAAACAAAGTGAAGGGGTTTTTACTTTGGTCTAATGACACTAGTAACTTAGTTATTTTCGTGGTTTTGATTGGTTTGATTGGTTTATTGTATGTATGTGTATGATTGAATGAATGAACCAAAAGGGGGGAAAAGAGCCAGGTATTTATAGAAAAATCCTTCCTCTAGGGCGCTGTTAACTGCTTCCTTTTGCCTATGGGAATAAAATAAAAAGATCTCATTCCTGTCATAGAATTATAAGTGAATATGATTCCCTCTTATTCTTTATTACATATTTATAGTAACTTGCGATAAAGAATAATGATATTTTCACGTATTCTATTTTAAGATTTTAGACATTTCTCATGGTCTTAAATTTAAGTAAATATTTTAATTCATTTCATTTGAATTATGTTCTAGAATTCTGGACCTTTTATGCCTGAAGAAGATGACATCATTTCTTCATAATTCCTTTTGAATTATCCTGGGAATAATTATCTGTAATTATTTTCCCAAGGTTCTACATTGTTTAAATTGTTACAATGTTGAGGAAAATTCTCTAAGTAGGTATGTGTACCTACTGTTTTAAAACTTCACCAGCCCATAACTTTTAAACTAGAGGAGCTACATCAATTCTGACTGAATTTCATGGATGTACACATCCAGTAGTATGTGTTAATCATACTCTAAGCGCCTATATGTAAACTATAATTATTTTTGCTTTGTGTAATAATTATTCTTGTGGGCTAAATATATCAAGAAGGGTTTAGAAATCAAGGGTGGCTCCGCAGAGTGACCTAGGGTAGGTTTTGATGAGGAGTCAGGAAATGTAATAATATTTTATGAATCACTTATAATAAAAAAGATATTCAAGATTTCTTATGTTGATATCTAATTTTTTATTATTTGTAGGTTATTTTGGATAAATATTTTATCTCACAACCTGACACTAATTCACTTGAATAAAAATAAAAATAAAATAAAAATCCAAGAAGGATTATAAGAAGAAACAAGGGAACCCTGTCAGTTCAAAATATTTAAAATCTTTAAAGGAAAAGGAAAAAAACAATCCAGCTTCCCAAAAAAAATAGTTTAATTCCAAAATAACCATCTCCGCCAATTCCACCGCCATGAGCGTATTAGAAGTGCATATGAAGTGGCATTTGTATTTTTGGTTTTAAATATTGGGCGGAAGACCAGAAAGAGTGTAATAGAATGATATGTGCTTGTTGAACTGTTTAGAGGGTTTTAAATATTGGGCGGAAGACCAGAAAGAGTGTAATAGAATGATATGTGCTTGTTGAACTGTTTAGAGACATCTCCAGAAGTGTCATCTGCATAAAGATTTATTGGAACATGTCGAATCATCTTTCCATTTGCTTTAATTCTCCATGGATTGGGAAGAGGAATCGTTGTAGTTTGTAATGGTTCTAATTCCTTTTTAAGAAAGAACACAAAAAAAAAACATCAATTTTTTTTCCTTTTTTATTTCTTTAATGCTTTATTTACCCAATAAAAAGTTTCCACAACATTCAGATAATTTAACCCCATTTTTTGACTCAATTTCTGAATAGAAAAGATCAAAATCATCAAAAGGAATAGTAATTAAATTGGAAGAGTTGAATCTGATATTGCTTGGAATTTGAAGGTGAAACTGCTTGTTTGATTTGGTGAAATTACTTTTTGGTTTAATACATTTGGAAACTGTAATAAATTTAGATTTATAAAAAGAAATGGGCACAATGAATTCACAGGATTTGGTTAAAACAGGCTCAAAAATAAAGAAATGTTTTTTATTTTGCTGGACCATTTGAACACGCAGATCAGGAGCAAGGTCTTCTCTCCACTTCAAAGATTGTGAAAGTTTATAAATATTTCTTCCTTGTGCATCTTCTGGAAGCCAATCCATGTGTTTATTTAGATATGGGTTGGCTATATCCTGAATTACTTTTATCAAAAAAAAAAAAATAGAAAAGAAAAGAAACAACAACAAAGCAAGAATTGATTTATATTTTTTTTAAAAACCCCTGATTCTTGGTTTTTTTTTTTTAAAAAAAACTGACCTGTGATATGGTGTCTGCAATTTTTTGCAAAAAACAATCTTTCTGTGTGACAGTTGTCCTTTCACACATGATTCTTTTAAAGTTATTTTGGATATTGGTCTGGTTCCGCCTCAATGCCTCTCAACCCGGTAAGTTAACATCACAAATGCTCAATATCAAACGAATCTGACTGTAAAGCAATCTCAAAACTATTTTATGCATTTAGCCAACAATCAAAGAACCAACAAGATACTATTAAAAAAAAAAAAAAGTAAGTTTGTTTTATATTTATATTTTTTTTCTATTTTGTTGTTCATAAACTTTTTAACTGACCATTTTCCCTTTAAATGGATACCATTCAGATTTCAGATCAATTGGTTGATCAACCTGTTGATCAACCAATTGATCCTTGTCACCAATATGTTCTAAAGCCTTGTCCATCAGGTCAACCAAATTTTCAGGATCAGAAATTGATTTGGGATCTGAATTTATTGATGTGTTTTCCTCAAATAAATCATCTGGAAAGTTATCAACGGTGTGGTAGTTATTTAAGGATTAATTATTTTTTTTTATTTATCACTATCAAGGACTCAAAAACATTAAATTATTATTACATTTTTGGATTCTACACTCAATCTTACCCCTAGTCACTCACCAGAAGCATATCAATAAGTCCACTAGTTTAGAAGATATTCAAGGAAGAAGACTCAAGAAGAGGTACTTAGTGTTATTCAAGATAAAATATATACTTATGATTTTATTCCATATTTATTTATCATTCGAACCATAGTCAATACTACATATAAATACATACCACATACATCTTGTACATAGCCAATACTCCCATGCAGTGCCAAGGGATTATTTCACATTACACCACTCTATTTGTTTTCCCACAGTGGATCACTTCTTTTTTTCCCATGACCTCACTGACAGGATTCTAGAACCTGGAAGGAGTTAAGAATGTTCTCTCTACTTCTATTTCTCATCTATAAAAGGAGCTCTCTCCTCAGTGTTTTCCCCCATCTGATCTCTAATCTCATCTGACCTCATCTGATCTAGGTACGACATAAATTATCAGAAAATCTTTTGTCATCCATTATCCCAGTATAACTAGATATTCCCCATAATAATAAAAAATAATAAATAATACTTACAAACATACCTTAAAAAGCAATAAATACTTGACAATCGTTAAAGACCCTCAGTGTGTAGCCATTGCTCACATTATTTACCTTTCTTAGAGCCATAAAGGGCTTGACTCAGTTCCTT
Source organism: Uromyces viciae-fabae (assembly GCA_000785685.1). Lineage (NCBI taxonomy): Eukaryota > Fungi > Basidiomycota > Pucciniomycetes > Pucciniales > Pucciniaceae > Uromyces > Uromyces viciae-fabae. The sequence goes on from JNCO01003942.1 coordinate 6,327, forward strand.
GCTGTCACAGCTATCCTGCTGTCCCCTTTCTTTTCCTTTTCAAAACCAATCTGAGTGCTGGAAACACCCTCTTAAACTTCAAATTCCTTACCATCAAAAAGGTGTAGCCTTGCTCCCTGCTCATCCTCAGTCAAACAATCTTTCAGTTATTTCCTGTCATCAAGAAAGGCAGAGTACTTACTCCATCATCCCTTTCTAAATTCTGCTATAAGGGTTAAAAATCAACTTAGCCTCTTTAGAGTCTCACAACGGGGTCAGACAAAATAGTATCTCAATTTTCTGTAAGTTGTTCATCCTCTTCTTCATCCAACATCATTGGTTCAAAAATTTCTTGCTGATCTGAATCTATCATATTTTCATCTTCCAATAATCCCAATTCATTTTCTTCATTCCTCAATTCAATTTCCTTCTCACAATCACCACCATTCAAATAATCATCGGCAAGCTTCCGGTTTTTGGGTAAGGTGATATGCCAATTGACTGATTTCAGCAGTCTTGATTTGCATAGGATACATCTATATTGTTTCCCTTCAGCTGCAGTATGTTCAGTGAAAACTACCCACATAAAACAATTTAAGCACTTATTCATTATTAAAAAAATGATATTTAAAAGATTCAGCTCACATTGACCTTGCACGTTCATCCTCTCAAGTTTTCAACAGTTTTATTTTTATTTTTTTTATTTTTTTTATTTTTTTTATTTTTTTTATTTTTTTTATTTTTTTTATTTTTTTTGTTTTGTTTTTATTTTTTTTGTTTTCTTTTGATGATACTGAAGATGTTTGATGGAGATAACTGATTTGGTTGTTTTTCTTTGACAAGGCTGAATTTCCTTATTATCAAACAAGCCGAGGGGATTTTTTTTTCTTTTCTTAATTGTTTTTGATTCAGTTTTTTTATTGAAATGGTTTTGGACATGGTTTGCTGACCAACTAATTCCATTATATTTTTCTGTTTTCCCCATCCTCCCCACCCTCTCCAAATTAAAATCTTCATTGATTGTTCCCATTGACGTTTCAACCACCTTTCAACCTATTTTCATGTTTTGATGGATTCTCCCAATCTCTCTGGCGATGATGAAGATGAGATTTCATCTTCCATCCATCACCGAGCAAAAAAATCCTGCCGGTTTGACTCAATCTGCTGACCTTCTTCCTGCAAACCCAAACACTCGTGAACTCTCCGACCAAGATGAAGAAATGGAAAGTAATCATAATTAAAGCATTCCAGCTCATTCCCACCTTGATTGATTGCAACAACTGTTCAATCTTGACAACTTTCATCTTCATATCGCCAGTCAAACCAGTCAGGTAGTGTTTTATTTTTCTTTTATCTTATTTTTTTTTTCATTGTTGCTCATTTATTTTGATAAACTATTCTTTTGAACAGTGTGATCCAGCTGACAGGAATGCCAGCATTATGTTTGTACTTGCTTCTTGCCACCAAGCAATGGTGGTGGCTTACAAGAACGCACCATCCTTTGAGTTTGGCCATGCCATCAAGGTGAGGGTTTTTGTTTTTACTTTTTTTAATTTCAAATCCTCATACTGATCCTAGCTACATTTACAGGATTTTATTTGTGCCAAAGTCCGATCATACTTTCTTTCAACAGATGTGGAAGCTTATTCCACAACCACAGATCAAAATGGTTGTTCCCTCTCAAAATCCATTGGCCTTTTATCCAGAGTAAGTCTTTTCTTTCAAAATCAATCTTTTTACTTGAATCTGAAGGAATCTAATTAGTTAAATTACATCCACATGATTAAGGATGCCACCAAGAAACAACCTGATGATTGGAAACAACTGAATCTCACACCTGGACACTTGCAGAACAACCCAAAGGGTGTTGATTTTGAAGGGGGACAACTTGAGGAAGTTGGACTCAATGGAGTGGGCGGAGTGAAAAAGAGAGGAAGATTGAGTGATTTTATTTCAAAGGATAAAATCTCAAATAAATAATGAAAAACAGGTAGCCCCCTGGCAATATCCAGAGGGGCTTGATAAAAAGAAAATACAACTATGACAAAGCATAAAGATGTAGTAAGTATTTTAATAATATAATTTAATATAATTATGACAAAGCATAATAAGAATTTGGTGATGATTGAATGTGGCAAAGCACTTAAGAAACTAAGCTTAATAATAGTAAATGGATAAAATTAGTAAATTGCGACAAGGCACTTATAACTGTAAGTAATAATTAATCTAATCTAATTAAATGAATCTAGAAGCAGTATGCAGACCAAGTGATTCTAAAAAGATTTAATAGAAATAATTTCATATTTAAAATAATAATATTGATTCTTCAGATGATCAGGGTCAATTTGCAACAAAGGGAAAGGAAATTTTTTCAGACTGCTTGAGTACTCAACTCAAGCAGCACAGAAGGGCTATGAGAATACAAGTAAGTTTTCTTCCCAACAATCCTGCATCATATTTATATTGCTGACTAGTTTTTTTATTTAAATAAAAGCTTATCAAGAACATCCTTGAAACCACTTGAACTACAGCCACTCTCCCAGTTCCTAATTTGACTGACATGATTTTCAACGTAAGTTTTTTTTTTCCAACTTGTCTTAACTTTGATTAAGATGTTTTTTTCCCCTATCATCTAGCTTTTCACTCGCTTACCCCCAAAGAAAGAAAAATTGTCAATCAAAAGGATTTGAGAGAAAGCCCTCAAGAACGCCAAGGTTTGAATCTGATTTGCTTACCTGAGGTTGGTAATGGTTAACCACATTTTCCATGAAGGTCAACAGTCCACCACCAACTGGGATCAATTTGATACTCAAATTGATTTCCCTTCGAGGTCAATCCATCAGATTCCAAAGAAAGTTAGTAGCACATTTCTTTTTTCCTATTTTTATGTCATCAAACTAACAGATATCACATTTCAGGCATGCTCAACTGATCATACAAAAAGACCAGGAGCTTTTCTCACACAATCTAACCATGGCCAACATTGATAAAAAAAAAATCAGTCTCCCTGAGATCCCCAACATCATTGAAACCTGTCAGCTGGCTACTATGTTAGAGCCAACTAACAAACAGCAGAAATAAAACTTGTAATATTTTTAAAAATAAAAATATTTATAAATAATAAACAAATGGTAAAAACTATAATAAGGAGTAAGAATAATAAGAATATTATTGCACAAATGGATTCCCCATGCAAAATAACCTAGGGTCACTCACTGAGTGTACCCCCAAATTTCTACTCCTTAACCCTTTTTACCATAACTGGGCAGAAACCAACATAACACTGGCTAAAACCGTGTTTACATGTAAAGAAATATTAACACATATTATGGATATGTACATGTGTGAGTTAGACTATGGAATAAGTCATAAATGCATGCAAAATAGGGGATTTGTGCTTAGTTTAGAAGTTAAGACCATACAGTTCATGAGAAACAAGAATACTGCTAAAACACAGGACATTTACATATGTCTTGTTACATTGCACTAAAATTACATAACCAAGTGATAAAAACGGCGAAAATAAATACAATAGAAGCCCCCTGTATTTTGTATACACTAGGGGCTTGACCAAACATGAGTTAAGAAGGAAAGCACACAGTGCAAAAAGCCACAATACAGCTATAGCATGAGTTTGTGGAGTATCTGTATCATTCAAAATGAATCCAGAGCACCCCAAATAATTATTAGCAAATTTTCACACGGTGAACTAACGATTCTTAAATTTACTAGATCAAAAGCGTGACCAAACAAACACCTAGTATAAAAGAAACAAGCTGTATTGCAATAGTAACAATACAGGATACCTTCTAGAATTTATTCTGGCCAAACTAACAACACCCCAAGGACACCAAATTAATCCCAAGGGCCACAGAGACTAATCAACACGGGAAAAATACCCTTTACTGTTATAGACCCTCCGGTACTGAATAAAAAATACAGGAACATGGCAAAAAGCGCTCAAAACGTGATAACCCCAATTCCTATCAACTTGTGGTTATCCTGTACGCCTCAGAGATTGGAAATATTATAAAGGGAGGCCTCTCATCCTCCTTTCCAATCCACTTTGTCACTTTTACCCACCTATACCTATTTACATACATACACAACATAGTATCCGTCACTTTTTAGCACTTAAAGTTAAGATCCCTCCCAACTGCGCCCTGGATCCCCTTCAGAACTCCTCCAGCGCTCTCCCCACTCAACTAAGCCATCAGGATCCCCTTCAGAACTCCTACACAACGTCCCCTTCCTCCAGGTAAGTCTCTGGGCCTCTGGGCTCCAAGGTTTAGCCCAGAAACCTCTATCTTGTACCAATTTGTGGTAAAATTGGGTTAACAACCCCTGAATTATTTGGGTTCGTGGTAAAATTGGGTTAAAAACCCCTGAATTATTCAGGCCCCAACACAAGGGTTTAAACCACCCCAGGAGCTTGCTCCTGGCCCCTATTACTCTCAGAGGGGTCAACAACCCCAGCTTAGCTGGCCCCTCCGTTAAAATTTATATTAAAAATAGGGGGGGCGCTAAAACCACGATACCTTATTGTATAAGTATCGTATGTGATACCGTGGGCCCCCATAAATGACCGTATACAACAAAGGGGGCACCAATTTGACGTATACGGTCTGTGAAACTTCCCAGGGGGGGGGGGGAATTCATTGTATACGACATTCCAGGGTCCACGGCTATTGTATACGATAGTTTTGGGTACCCCGGTATCGTATACGATAGTTTAAATATTGTATACAACATTTTCACGCCCTTAGACTATCGTACATGATAGTTTTAGCCCCCAAACGGTATTGTGCCGGGGTTTTAAGCCCCTGAACGGTATTATGCTGGGGTTTCAAGCCCCCGAACGGGGCCGTGCCAAAAAAATAGCCAAAAAAATTGCAGTGGGTGGATCAACAATTGATCCACACTGCCTCAATTGCTACCCCTTCCCTACTTTGTGGGGAAACAATTGTTGAACCACACATTGTGTACCCACTCTCACATTACCAAAACTTACCACTGGTTAATAAAGGTTTATGATGAAGTTTGGGCTGAAAATTTCGAAGGGCTGATGGAATTTTATTTTTTGGTTTTTTTTGCAAGAAAAAAGTTTTCAAACACACTTACTTAAAAATATGGAACAAAATTCTGGTGAAATCATACAAGGGTCTTCTAAAGACCACATTTTAAGTTATTAATACAGAATCCATTATTTTTATGGGACCCATTTTTGATTAATCAATTGTTTTGATTTTTTCTGATAGTTGACGGAGGAAGAAACAGGTAATCTGGTACCAATTCTGGAAGACATCAATTCTGTGGATTGTACAGTTGGAGGTGCATATTTTTTGATCTTTTGTTTGACAATAAGTGATGACTCTAATGTTGGATTGTTTGCATTTTTATTGTAGAGCCCCTTGCTCCCCCACCCACATATAGATTTAAGGATAAAGTTTTTGCTTTCTCGTTTTGCCAAAAGTGGGCCTATTCGCATGGATATGGTATTGTCAAGGCTAATTCAAATAATTATCATATGACTTTAGCCTGTGATTGGTGGGGTGAGAACAACATCTGAGAAGTAGCCCAAAAAAGAGTGACATCAACTAGGAAGTGTGGGTGTCCCTTTCGATTGTATTGTAGCAAAAAGGTCAGTAATGAATTTTGGGAAGTCAAATACAATGTCTAAAAGGGAACACAGCTCCAAAACCAACCACCTTTGACCAACCCTTTGTCCCATCCTTTCCATCGTTGGCTGAGTGAAGTTGAGAAGAGTTATTTGAAGTCAAGTATTGGGGAACATTTGTCTGGGAGGCAGCCAACTTGATGGACGGCGTCCATAAAGTCATTTTATGGACGGTGTCCATCAAGTCATTTTATGAACGGTGTCCATCAAGTCATTTGATGGAAGGCATCAATGAGCAAATTGATGGACGGCGTCCATCAAGGCTACACCCAAACACTACGCTAAATTACACTTAGCGGCGCTACACCTGTAGCTTAGCGGATGTTTGCCACCTCTGACTGTTGTTAGCTTTAGCGTAGCGGAAAGCCGCTAAAAATAGTGGTAGCTTAGCGGTGGATCCGCTACATGACTCCTTGGGCTTTTGTAGTTAGCGCCCTGGCCACCGCTAAAGCTAATTTTAGCTTTAGCGTAGCAGTGCAGCGGGCAAAAAAGCTAAATCAGTGTGTTATACCGCTAACACTAAATTAAGCGGTAGAGTAGCGGTACAGGGGTTAGCGTAGCAGTGCAGCGGGCAAAAAAGCTAAATCAGTGTGTTATACTGCTAACACTAAATTAAGCGGTAGAGTAGCGGTACAGGGGGCAAAAAAACCGAAGATAGCGCTTTACACCACTAGCCCCTTTGAATAATCAGAAATCATTCCAAAGATATATTTGCAACTGAGTGACACTTAATCAAGCTTTTGGTTTCCTATAAAATAGTTCTAAATGGGGAAGATATAAGCCACCAGATTGCAAGATAGAAGAAAAAGGACAAGGGGATGCACAAAGGATGTGAGATGAAAATGAAATATAAATTCTATGAATGAAGTGGGAATGGGGAGACAAACCTATATCCAGCTTCTTAGCAAATAAACCTTTGGCAATTTTCTGAGTGTTATAGTGTCAGCTGGCTACTATGTTAGAGCCAACTAACAAATAGCAGAACAAAAAATAATTAATATTTTTTAGACCAAAAATATTAGTATAAACAACAATCTCCCATCAAGGAGTACGAATAGTACAAATATTATTGCATAAACGGATTCCACATGCAAAATAACCTAGGGTCACTCACTGGGTGTACCCCCAAATTCCTACTCCTTAACCCTTTTTTACCATCACTGGGCAGAAACCAATGTAATACTGGTTAAAACCGTGTTTATATGTAAATAACTGCTTATACATAGTATGGATATGTATATGGGTGAGACATACTACTGACTAAGCCAAAAATATATGCCAAATAGCGGATTTGTGCTTAGTTTAGAAGTTAAGACCATACAGTTAGTAAGAAACAAGAATACTGCTAAATACAGGATATTTACATATGTCTTGTTACATTGCAAGAAAGTTACATAACCAAATGTTACATACGGTGAAATTAACTACAAAAGAAAGCCCCTGTATGTTACATAACTTAGGGCTTGACCAAACATGAGGTAAGATGGAAAGCACACGGTCTCCAAGCCTCATTATAGCTATAGCACAAGTTTGTGGAGTATCTGTATCATTCAAAATGACCTCAGAGACCCCCAAATAATTATCAACACATGTTCACACGGTGAACTAACCATAAATACAGCTACAAGACCTAAGGCGTGACCAAACAGTTGGTTCAAAGGAAAACAGCTGTATTACAATAGTAGTAATACAGGTTACCTTTCACCATTTATCCTGGCCAAACCAATAACGCCCCAAGGATACCAAATTAATCCCAAGGACCTCAGAGGTTACTTAACACGGGAAAAATACTCTTTACTGGTCTAGACCCTCCAGTACTGAATAAAAAAATACAGGAACAAGGCTAAAAGCGCTCAAACTGCCAACTTGTGGTTATGCTGTACGCCCTAGGGATTGGAAATGTTATATAAAGAGGTCTCTCATCCCTCCTACCAACCCCCATCGTCATCTTTACTCAGCTATACACAGTTACTACATAATCAGTCACTTTTTAGCACTTAAGATACCAGATCCACTCTCACCTGCGCTCTAGGATCCCCTTCAGAACTCCAACAGCGCCCTCCCCTCTCACCACGACGCCAAGATCCCCTTCAGAACTCTTCTGCGCCGTACCTCCATTCAGGTAAGTCTCTGGGCCAATAGGTTTGACCCAGAAACCCTCAATTCTTCATACCACTTCGTGGTAATTCTGGGTTTAACCACCCCTGATCATTCATCAGGCCCCAGATCCAAGTTGGATCTCAACTTAAAAGGGTTAAACTACCCCAGGAATACGTTCCTGGCCCCTAAATTAAACAGAGGGTTAAACAACCCCAGCATAGCTGGCCCCTCTGTTAATTTTTATATTAAAATTAACACCAAACCAACGGTGGAAATCAGTCCCAGACTATTTCCCCACACTTTGCAGCTTGTGATGCCAGGGACTGAATACCCTTTAGCTACACAAGCTGCAAAGTGTGGGGAAATAGTCTGGGGACTGATTTCCACCGTTGGTTTGGTGTTAATTTTAATATAAAAATTAACAGAGGGGCCAGCTATGCTGGGGTTGTTTAACCCTCTGTTTAATTTAGGGGCCAGGAACGTATTCCTGGGGTAGTTTAACCCTTTTAAGTTGAGATCCAACTTGGATCTGGGGCCTGATAAATGATCAGGGGTGGTTAAACCCAGATTTACCACGAAGTGGTGTAAAGAATGAGGGTTTCTGGGTCAAACCTATTGGCCCAGAGACTTACCTGAAGGAGGGTAAGTCTCTGGGCCAATAGGTTTGACCCAGAAACCCTCAATTCTTCATACCACTTCGTGGTAATTCTGGGTTTAACCACCCCTGATCATTCATCAGGCCCCAGATCCAAGTTGGATCTCAACTTAAAAGGGTTAAACTACCCCAGGAATACGTTCCTGGCCCCTAAATTAAACAGAGGGTTAAACAACCCCAGCATAGCTGGCCCCTCTGTTAATTTTATATTAAAATTAAGACCAAACCAACGGTGGAAATCAGTCCCCATACTATTTCCCAACACTTTGCAGCTTGTGTAGCTAAAGGGTATTCAGTCCCTGGCATCACAGAGCCTGACATATAGATTGCTTGGGTGAATTATTTGAGGTTTTTCTTTGTATAGTATTGCAATCAACATCCAAAATATAATCATCTCCTCTTGGAATCGGAGGGTTCTGACCAGCTGAGTGCCCGCCAGACGCCTCCAATTCCATTTTTTCATATTGATTGTTTCTTGATAGTAAAGTGATTAAATTTCTCCATTTTTTTCATTCACTTCTAGTTTTTATTCATATATGAACCATGCAACATTATCTGCATCTATTGTGTTGTAGATCCTATCTGTTAAAACCCCAACAGATTTGATATTATTTAGTTTCACACATGAATTATAGAAACTGCTCACTTCCAATGAGTACTATGATCTAAATTTTTAAAACAAAACAAAATTTGAAAGGTTCATCAGTCTCCCAAAAGAGTTGGAATGATGTTGAGAATATTGATTGATTCCGGGAGGAAAAGCAGTTTATTATTCCAGATGATTGTGTCGGCAAACCTTGAATGGCATCAAGTTGAATGAAAAATGTGAAGCTGGGAAAAAAGATATGTCAATCGAGATTATTTTGAATATATTAAACATGAATATTTATCCTGTACCAATAACACAAAGCTGCTAGTCTCAAAGACACCACTCATATTTGATAATAAAAAGAATGAAAAAAAGCAAACCCCATTTTTCAACTTTAGATTGCTAGATACCTTTCTTTAGTTTGATCGCTCTATTATTGCAAGATTTGGATTGTAAGATTTTGTATTATGTTCTGATTAGATTAGTTTAAAACAAAGAGAAAATGGTCATATGAAGAATTAGCAATTTCATAATAATGTTGAAAAAGAGAAAAAAATGAATACAAGAATTTCAAATGCATCTGGATCTAGTTTTTTGATGACCGAGCTTTAAAAATCAATAAAA
>JNCO01003943.1:0-15947 GCA_000785685.1 Uromyces viciae-fabae
TTTTGGAATTTTTTCTTTGATATATTTGACACCCCCTGTTCCAAATAAGTGGGTTATTTCAAAAAAAAACATCTGTTTTGAAATGGAGTTTTTCGTTGAAAACCGGAAATAAAAAAACATCGAGTTTGGTGATATTTGACACCCCCTATTAAAATAAATTAATATCAAAATTTAAATTAAACATTTTTCATCAATATCATTATTTATCATCTATATTAATTATTACTATTATTACTAAATTATAGAAATTATGTTCAGAGAATTAAACAACTCTGCCTTTAGGTATCTATTATTTCATTCAAATTATTTTATTTTATTTTATTTTTCTTCTTTAAAAAAATATTTTATTTTTGTTTTTGTAATTAAAAATAAATAAGCTTGTATTGAAAAAAGGAATATTACTTTAGTTGTATGAATTTTAACAGATTTACAGTCTCGATATAGCTCAAAACTGTCAGTGATCAAATTTTATGTTTGAAGATTCTAATTTAGATCCAATTTTATCACTTCACGAGGTTCATACTCCAACTAGTAGTGAAGGCAGAGTTGATTCACTGAAGTCACCAGATTTAGATTCAGAATCAGTTTCCTCAAATTCATCAGATTATTCTTCATCAATGGATTCTAAAGATTCAAAAGAAGATAAAGATTCAATTCCAAAATTAAATCAAGAAAATTATACAATATGGAAAAGAAAAATGATTTATCATTTAACTTATAAAAAAGTTTATCAATATTGTTTAGAACCACCTCCATTAAATCCTTCAAAGAAAATCAAAGAAAAACTAGTTAAAGCTGCACATAATATAGGAATGCATATAGATAATATTTTATTTAATGTTACTATAACCAATAAGAATCAATTTAATCCTTATGAAATATGGAATAAATTACAAAGTGATTTAGCAGGATTTACTACTTTATCATTATGCCGAGTATGGAAGGTTTGGGATGAAATTTATTTACATAATGATTTAGGAGAATATATTCATAAAGTAGAGTCTTGCTTAAGAGACTTTGATACAATTGGATTCGATATGCCACCTAGAATAATTAGCGTATTTTTAATTACTAGAGTAACAAATAAAAGACCCAGCTTAATGGATCAATTTTTAATGGATGATGCAACTTAAGCTAAGCCAGAAATTCTTTTTGCAAAATTTAAAGATATTGCTTTGAGTGAAAAAGTTTCAAAGAATAATAAAATCTTCAGTAGTTCAACAGCTACTGCATTAAATAATACAAATCAAATAAATCAAAAAGTTTTAAAAAGGCCTATTCCTATTTTTAAAAATGGACAACACTTACCAAATTCAGGACATTCTATTGAAAAATGCTTTGAATTGCACCCAGAGTTGGCATGTCAAAATGGAAAACACTCTCCATTGGCACCACACCCAGCAAATATGTGTTGGGCAATATATCCTCATCTTAAACAAATAAAAAAATTTAAACCTACTGCGAATTATGTTAATAATCAACAATCAAATAATTTAAGACAAAGAATAACTAGTGAAAATCAAAATGAATATGATCAATCAAATCAATTTATACAAACATCATTTACTCATTGCATTACTAATATTACTTCTGGAACTGAATTTATTTTAGATAGTGGAGCAAGTCATAACATTTTTAATAGTTTAATTTATTTTAGTCAAACTCCAGATATAAATATGAATATTATAACAGGTAAAAATAATGCAAATTTAATTGCTACCAAAATTGGAAATGTTAATTTATTACTTAAAAATGGAGATCGTTTAAATTTATCAAATTCATTATATTGTCCTCAAGCGTCAAGATGTTTAATATCATTAGAAAATTTATTTTCAAAAGAAATAATTATTAATAAAGATACAAATAGTTGCGTAGTGATAATAGATAAAAAAATTAAATTAAATTGTTCAATTAAAAATAATATTTTTGAAATTTTAAATATAATTCTCCCTATAAATTGTCAAGCTTATGCATTAAAAAATGAAAAATTAATATCAAATTATGAACTTTGGCATAATAGATTAGGGCATATAGGATCAGGAAGATTAAAATATTTATTTCCAAAAATCAATTTAGATAAGTCATCAACGTGCATGGCTTGTATGAAAGGAAAATTACATAAAAAAGCATTTAAACATCATTTTGATTCAGTTGATAATCCTCTTCAAGTTATTCATTGAGATTTAGTTGGACCAATTACTCCTATGACAAATGTCTGAAAAAGATATTTTTTAACATTAATTGATCAATATTCCAGATTTATAAACATAACTTTATTAAAGAATAAATCAGATGCAATGAAAGTTATTATAGACTTTAAAAACTTTTATGAGAAACAAACTGGTTTTATTTTAAAGAAATTTGTTTCAGACGGAGGAGGAGAATTTGGCAGTAATTTACTAATAGAGTATTTTAAAAATAACGGAATTCAACATAATACTTCACCACCTTATACACCACAACATAACAAATTTGCTGAAAGAGCAAATAAATCTGTTTTATAAATGGCAAGGTGTATGTTAATGAAAGCAAACTTAACTTCGGAATGGTGGGGTGAAGCTATTATTACAGCTTCTTTAACGTTAAATTGTTTGGCTTCTTTTTCAAAACAAAGAGTTTCAGCACATGAATTATTATTTAAACAAAGAAAAAAATTAGATTTCTTTAAGCCATTTGGCTGTAAAGCATATGTTTCAATTCCAAAAGAATTCAAGGGAGATAAATTTGATCCGGTTGCTTGGGAAGCTATTTTATTAGGATATGAAAATGACTATTCTTCTTACAAAATTGTAAGAATAAAAGATAAGCAAATTTTTGTTAAAAAACATGTATTATTTGATGAAACAAGTTTTCCTTTTCTTAATTCAATTAATTCACATCAAAATATTTTAGATGATGAATTTTTGTTACAAAACATGTATTATTTGATGAAACAAGTTTTCCTTTTCTTAATTCAATTAATTCACATCAAAATATTTTAGATGATCCAAAATTACCATTAATTCATGAAGAATAAATTTTACCCTTTGAAGAAATTGACTTACCATTAGAAGAAATTGAAGAAACTGATGAAGAAGAAGAAGAAATAATAATAGCAAAGAAAAATATAAATGTAAAAGTTGAAAAGTCAAACATAATAACAACGAACAGAAGAAAAGCAGTATCGTTTCATATGAAGGTTCCTGAGAATCATTTTAAGGCAATGAATGGAGAAAAAGCATTAAAATGGAAACTTGCTGAAGAAAAAGAAATAAATAATATGAAAGAATATAATGTTTGGATAGAAAGAAAAAGAAATGATCAACATTGTCCAATACCATCTACATGGGCATATCGAAAAAAGCTGGGAGAAAACGATGAATTAACTGAGTTAAAAGCTAGAATTTGTGCACAGGGGTTTAAACAGACATTTGGATTCAACTTCAAAGTTAGCTATGCACCAAGAGGAAAACCAGAATCACTTAGAATGCTTTTATTATTTGCTATTAATAATGATTTAGAAATACATCAACTTTATGTAAAAAGCGCTTTCTTAACTGCTCCTTTAATTGAAAAAGTTACTTTAATTCCTCCACCCGGTTACAAATGTGAAAAAGATACAGTATTTGAACTAAAGAAAGCAATATATGGTTTAAAGCAAGCTTCTTTAGCTTGGTATAACAGATTAAAAACATTTCTTTTAAAAAATAAGGTCAAAACTTTAACAGCTGATCCTTGTGTATTTTGGCGAAATGAATCAGAGGAAGAACCTACATGGATTTATGTTCATGTAGATGACATGATAATTACATCGAAAAATCCTCTTGTCTTCAAAGCACAAATCGAGGGGGAATTGAAGATAAAATATCTTGGACAATCCTGATTTATGCTTGGTATGAATCTAATAAGAACTAAAGATTCAATAACACTCAATCAAAAACAATACATTGATTGAAAATTATTAGAATTTGATATTGTGAACATTAAACCTTCAAGAACGCCAATGCAACCATTATTACAATTAGTAAAAGCTTCAGAAAAGCAAAGTAAATCTTTTAAAGCATCAAATAAAGACTATAGATTTTCAATTGGATCATTAAATTACATAAGTTGTTTGACTCATCCAGATATCTCGTACGCAGTTAGTACGCTTTCACAATTTCTGGAATCACCAAGTCATTTTCATTATGCTGCTGCTCTTCGAGTTTTTTCTTATCTTAAAATAACAAGTGAAAATGAATTAACAATTCAAAGAACTCAGAATTATAAAATTCAATCTTATGTTGATGCCGATTGGGGCGATTGTTTAGTTACAAGAAGATCAATGACTGGTTATATAGTTTTAATTGACAACAATGTAATATCTTGGAAGTCTTCAAAACAAAAAACGGTATCTTTATCAACTACGGAGGCAGAATATCAAGCACTTGCAGATGTTGGTAGAGAAATCATGTGGATGAGAAATTTAATTAAAGAAACACAATTATTTAATCAAACTGAACCTGTAACGATATTTGAAGACAATAAAGGAGCTTGTGATTTGGCCATAAGCAATATTAGTCAGAATAGTTTTAGAACCAAACACATGGATATAAAACTACACTTCATTAGACAACTTATTCAAGAAAAAGAAATTATTTTAAAAACAATATCATCAAAAGAAAATCTATCTGACTTTTTAACAGAATCTATAAACTCAATTAGACTTAAAAATATATTAGATAAAATTGGATTAAATCCTTTCAATCAGTCTGCTACAATCATGAATGTTAGTAGCACGGGAGGATGTCAAAGATATGATTTTGAATCATTAAAATTAAAGAGATCATTTGATCTAATCACTTTTAAAAGTGAGATTTTATTTTTATCAATTTTTATTCTTAATTTTAAGAATAAAATATTTATTAACATATTTTTAATAATTTTGATGTTTTTTATTAAAAAGAAAGAAAATCTTTATTATATAATACTTTATAATCAATAGCTAATTTTAGCTGAATTATTTTACTCTAGTGAGTAAAAGATTTTATCAATTATGATGATTTCATTTTAATTAAATATATTTTATAATTATTGAAAATAAAAGAAACATTATTGATTTTCATGAATTTCATGAAAAAAAATAACGTTTAAAATATTAAGAATGAAAAACTCTAAAATGATTCTAGTATTTTATTTAAGATTAAAATGAAATAGATTAAAAATTGAAACTAAAATTATGATTTATTTTGATTTGCACTATTAGATGAAACAAACAATTAAGATACTTTTTTTTAAGATCAAAATCAACTTCTTTTTATGATTAAAAATTATAGCAATTAAAAATTCATCAAAAGCAATAAACTTTTTTTTTTTTAACAATATTAAAATAAATTAATATGAAAATTTAAATTAAACATTATTCATCAATATTATTATTTATCATCTATATTAATTATTACTATTATTACTAAATTATAGAAATTATCTTCAGAGAATTAAACAACTCTGCCTTTAGGTATTTATTATTTCATTCAAATTATTTTATTTTATTTTATTTTTGTTTTTGTAATTAAAAATAAATAAGCTTGTATTGACAAAAGAAATATTACTTTAGTTGTATGAATTTTAACAGTTTCCAGAACTATTGGTCCAGCTATCCAGAGACAAGGTATTTTATTTTATTTTATTTTTGTTTTTGTAATTAAAAATAAATAAGCTTGTATTGGCAAAAGAAATATTACTTTAGTTGTATGAATTTTAACAGTTTCCAGAACTATTGGTCCAGCTATCCAGAGACAAGGTAAGGTGATCTTAATTCTTTAGGGTCAAAATTAGAGATAGTTCATGCCTAGCATGAACCATAGGCAAGACATTTTCTATCATTTTTACTCGGTGTGGTATTTTATAGACTGAGTGTGCCAGTTCAGATTGGTAGTCTTGAAAGTAAGGCTTTTCAAGGTATTTCAAGGGCAGATTGGAGCTAATGATTGACTTTAAGAGCAATTCATGAAGGTGGACAGTTCTTTCATGGGTCATTGGAGGGAAGTACTGATCATCTAATTTTTGGGTTGTTGTTTTGTTGGGAATTAAAGCAAAGATAATATGGCGATCATCTTCTTCATTGGAGGCCATCTTATTTGAGTCTTGGATTTCAGCTAAAGCATCCCGGAGATAAGAAGACCTCTGATCTGGAGTATTGTTTTTTCAGGAGTCTTTTATGTGCGAAAAAATGATGTGTGGTTTAGCCTGATGAAAAATTATCTGGCAGTGACTACACTATGCTTGCCATCGTCGGGATCCATCGTTTTGTAGATTAGACATCAAAAAACCCACCCACCATGGACCATGGCTTTTTGATGGATTGGAACATTCCTTTTAAGCATTGGGAAAGGTTTTGGTAGGTGGAATGATTAGAAGCTTTATCTAGTTGGGTTGGTGAAGGACTCAAGTAAAATTCCAACTAGTTTTTACTATAACTCTTTCAGGTTAAGACTTAAGAGTCAAATTAATTTTGTCTCCAGTGACTAGTACATTAATATGTACTGGTTGTGCAACTTGTGAGGTCATGGCCCACACAGCCTACAGTGGACAAAAGCCTATAAAGTGCATGCTACCCACTTTTTTGAAAATAAAGGGTGCCAGGTGTGCGCCAGTGGGGCATGTGCACTTTGGCTCACACCTACCCTTGGCGCCGTCAACCCTACCTATGGCTAGTCTATAGGATAGGCTGGGCTAATGTGATATCTACTACCATAGATACAATATCATTTTAGGTAGATGTAATATCAGCTCTGGTAGATAAAATGGCAGTTTTGCTTGATATAATATCATATTTTTTCTTCTTATGCTACACCATATTTGGGAATCTGATACAATCATACTTGCATTGTGAGAGTATAAGGAACCAATTATAAACAGTTTTCAGTTTTGGAGATTTTTTTTTTAAAATTTTTTTCAAAATGGTTTTGAAGTGTTTTTTTTTTTTTTTTTTTGCAAGATTATTATTTCAAAAAAATCTCAAAAACTTCAAAATGGTCAAGTAGGTTAATTTGGGATTTTTTTTTTTTTTTTTTTGGTTTTTCTGCTTTCATAAGGATTTTTGGATATTTTGAAAGTTTTAGTTTTGGATATGCATGGTTGATGCAACTAGCTATTTTACCCGCCAGATAGTTGATGATCATGGGTTTATTAGAAACAATATATCATGTTGGCTGTTCTGGGAAAAAAAATTTCCATCAGTTCATTTGGGGTGAAGCTGATAGTTTTTTTTTCAGCTGATGAACATTCCCGCAAGAAGATTTGCCATCATCTGGCGGATGTTCATAAGTGAATTTTTTTTTTTTGAATTTTTTTTGTAATCATTTCTAAAATATGTTTTTTTTTTAAAAAAAAAAAACTGAAAAAAAAAAACTGATAAAAAAAAAACTCAAAACCAAAATTGGAAAAAATTTCAAAAAAAAAAATCTCAAAAATTGTTTATAATTGGCGCCAGAATCAACTTGGTCATTAACATGAGATACTGAATTTGTGATTTTTTAGTTAAAGTGAAGATTGAGAAACTTCTTCTCGAATGAATTGATTAACTTGATTATGAAAATGAAATAAAATTATTAATAATAAAACGAGATGAAAATCAAACTAGAGGAAGAAATGACTGACTATCTTCAAGTTCCTTCATCTCAAGTTGAGATGGAGACAAATTAAAATCTGATAAACGTACTTGATTATTATCATACTCTGAGTGAGCTTGAGTGAATGATAAAAGAAAATACCAAGTTAATATCACATGAATGATAAATTGAGTTGATTTTTCTTTTTTTAGGAGAGGTAGAATTACCTATATCATTTTGATTTTCATCATCTAATTCAGTTTCAGGTACGTTACTACTCTATCGAGGAAAGACAAGATCAAGGAGTGACTAAATTGAATTAAATTTAAATTTGAAGAATGAACATACAGATTGATTTATGGATTTTTCATAATTTTTAGGAGGATTTAAAGAGCATTGTTGATTAGGTTGAATTAAATCATTAGAATTTAAATGTATATTATTATTATTATTATTATTATTTTTTTTTTTTTTGTTTTGATTTGAAAACATATGAATGAATTTAAATTCTGGTATTTTTCCTTTTGAAGGGTCTTGTATTAAAGTACCAGTTAGTTTTCTTGGTTTATCAATTAACAAAATACTTTTCTTTAAATCTTCAATTCGTTTTAAACTTTCTTCTGAAACTTTTTTATCCATTTAATGATTTTCTTATTTTTTTGTTTTATTTTTTTTATTTTTATTTTTTTCTTTTTTAATAAAAATTCTTTCTCAATTTACTTGAATCATCATTCTCCAATTATCGATCATGCAAATCGTCAAACTATAACTTCCATATTACAAAAATCTTGTCCTTCCTTACTCGGACCTCACGCCTACTTTTCTCCCACACCTTGGTTATTCAGGTCAGTTGAATGTTTTAATTTTTTTTTTCTTCATTTTTCAAACTCATTTAAATTTCTTTTTTTTTTATTTTCATTCAGCGGTCATCTACAGGTATATTTTTTTCCCTCTTTTTGTTTTTTAAATCTTAAAACTAATTCAAAAAAAAAAAAAAAAAAAAAAAAAAAAATTTAGTTGAATATGAAAGGTAAGATATTTATTTTCCAATTATCAAATTCAAATTCTATTTCACATTTTAATTACTAATCCAAAAAAATGATTTGAATTTTATTAAATGAATACATAAATAAAAGACGAATAATCAGAGTAACGGACGGTGGTCAAATTGCACTCGATTTTAGTCCACCGAAAAAGTTCTCAAATAAGAATGATACAACGCCTACTTTAATCGTTTTACATGGTCTCACCGGTGGTTCACATGAATCCTATGTTCGATCAATTATTTCACCTCTAATTAAAAATTTAGGTTGGAGATGTATTGTAGCTAATTTTAGAGGCTGCGCTGGATCTCAATTGACAAGTCAAAAACTTTACAAGTTGAGCTTTTAATCTTAAATAAATACATATAAAAACGTCATGAAAAGATTTTTGTTTAAATGATTTTAAATAAATAAATATCTATATATTCAGCGCAGGTGCCACAGAGGATATCAGATTAATCATCAAATTCTTAACATCAAATGTCTTATGTCCATTAACACCTTTACATGCCATTGGATTTTCCTTAGGGGCTAATGTCTTAGCTAAATATTTAGGTGAAGAAGGAGATGCTTGTTTGATTAGATCTGCCGTTGTGGTTGGAAACCCATGGGACCTTTATGCTGGACATTGCTTCTTGGAATCAAGTTTCATCGGAAGGCTTTACTCTAGAGCATTGGCTTCTAATTTAAGGTCAATATCCATTTCAAAAAATTCTAATCAATTAATTAATAATTTATTTTAAATTCCTTAAATTGTTTCAATTGATAAAATCTTGTGAAAAAATTAAAAATATATAGGGCGGTCATGAGAAGACATGTTCAAGTATTCAAAACGCGTTCTAGTATAATAGATTTACATGCCTTGTTTGCAAATCCATCCCAATCTCTGTATGAATTTGATTCAATTGTCACTCGAGCATTGGGCAGATTTAAATCCACTGAAGTTTATTACAAGTCTCAATCTTCAATCCATGCAGTAGAAAAAATTAAGATACCTTTACTATCAATCAATGCAATGGATGATCCAATTGTTACTATTGATTCAATACCTGTTGAAAGTGTACTTGAAAATCCTTACTTGGTTGTAATGATATCAAAACATGGAGGAGTTGAGTTTATTTCTTCTTTTTTTTTCCCCAATTACTTTTGGACTTGTGATGAATGCTCAATTTAATTTGAAATATATATATATATTATATTCTCCCCAATTACTTTTGGACTTGTGATGAATGCTCAATTTAATTTGAAATATATATATATATTATATTCTTTTGCAGCATTTAGGATGGTTTGAAGGAACTTGGAATCCGACCAGGATGATACATAGACCTATTTTAGAATGGTTTATATCTATGAATCAAGCTATTCAATTCGACTCTAAACTCAAACGTGATGCATCTTTTGATGATTCTGATCATTTTGATAATGATAATATTTCTTCAAAAAATGTTCAAGTAGTTTCTGTTCAAAACCTTTCTAATTCATCCTCAAATCATACTGATGGTTTGGCCACAATCCAAGGGTTATAACCTCTTTTTTTTTCTTTTCTTGTACGGATCTGAGTTGGAAAATTGACTTGAATATTTAAGCTGATTTGTTGTTTGAGTTTCTGTACCATTGTTTATTTTCTGGTCTTGGATTTTGTTTCTTCACTTGATGAAATATTTTCTCTTTTTTTTTTTTTTTTTTTTTTGTTGGAGATGGAAACTGAAGTAATTCGTGTGAACTAATTAATTTCCACTAAATAACAAATCAAAACACGCAATGTTTATTTTCTTCTCAATGTTTTTTTTTTTTACATGAGTCTGGTTTTAGTTTTGGTTTTTTTTTTATCTTTTCTTTTTTTTTTTTTCCTCCATAAATTTATTGCTTCATTCTGATTCTTTTTTGACATGTTAAGAAAGAATAGAAACATTTCTACAACATCTGATTTTTAATTTTTAATATCAACCACCCGTGTTTTTAATTCTTTCTTTTTTTTTCAAAAAAAAAAATTCAATAAAATGACAACATAAAATATACCGTGTAAATTAAAATGATGAATTTAGTTTTTTATTTATAATTTTCATTTATTTCTCTTTTTCAACTAGTCTACGCTATATCTAGATAAATCTGAATTTGCGGAAAGAGGTGAATTGGTTGAGAGAGTACCAGGATAAGTAGCAAAATTATCAATTTCACTACACTTTTCACTAACTGAAATCATCATATTAAACTTGATTGGAACTCCTTCTTCGTTATTCATCTGGTTGGAATGAGATTCATATGAATTTTGTTTGTTATCTATGGATGAGTATTCTTCAAGAAATCCCATTTCGTCCCAACATATATTTTTACCTTGATTTGGTGATATAGATTCTTGTAAATTATAGGGAATCTGGAGATGAATTAATTTACAATTGAATTAGTTTTTTTCTTTCTTTTTCAATGGAATTTTCATGTATATATAACCACTTACCTTCTCGGAATGCTCATATTTTCTTGGAATATTTAAATTTGTGTATTTACTAGTTTCATTTATCTGTTCCAAGCCTTGATATTCTCTAGGGCGTGTTGGGGAGTGAGACTTGATTTTTTGGATATTGTCCTGAATCAGTTCAAAGTAGGGAAAAAACTAAAATCAACATGAGAAGAAATCGTACTTGAGAAATTAAATCATTACTAACAAGATATAATTGATTATGATTTAGAATTTCTGCGTTGGAAAGATGAGTTTCTTCCGACAGATGACTTGCTAATGATAAATTTTTTGTATTTATTACTAAAGGTTGTTCTAGTAGTTCAGAAGTAAAAATACCAGGAAATATTCTTTTTTTTCGTCTGGCACTCTTCCCTGATGAGGCATTTGATAGACTTGAAACATTTGATACTTGAGAAATTAAACTACTTCTATCTGATGCACCACTATTTGTACTGGATTCATATTTCCTTGTTATTGATCCTTGAAGAGAATGATCTCTAAGTGGTACTGGTATATTGGATGAATTTGTCGAATTAGTCCAATAATCTTCTTCTAAATTACTATAGCATTCTATCAAGTCCTCAAATTCACCATGAACCATTGGTGACTTGAGAAAGAAATAGCATTTCTTTGGTATCAGAATATGTTTGATCTTTTTTTTTTTTTTTTTAATTTTTCGATTGTAATCTTTTGACTCACACCCATGGGTTCAATGTTCGGTCTCTCTTCCTCCACCGTCACTGAAATATTGACAGCTAAGTTTTCTTTTGGATAAGGTTTCTTTTTTTCAAGTATCCACTCTCGTGGATTAGTTGGAAGACCACAACGAGCCCGCGTAGTGGTGAGAGGCATACCAGAGGAATTCGAGTAAGAAAAGAAAAAAAAGAAAAAAAGGGGTAAAAAGAAGGAAAAATTTGATTAGACCAAAAGAAAAAAAACAAAAAAAGAAAAGGAGGAAAAAGGTCGTATGAAGAAACTAGGTGTAGTAAAGGAACTAAAGTCTGCTTTCAGTGTGGAATTCATGCATCATCCCAATAGTAAAGTAATCCACATATCTTGGACTACAAGGTGGCTCAGCACGCCACGATTGTTGGCATGACGCTTTTAGATGCCTTTAATCGATAAGCACATCTGAATCGGTCCATGCACCGAACAAAAAAAATTACATTCTAGTGGTATTCAAACTAGATCATCCCAGGGTGCAAGATTACGAGAGCCTTGGCCACAGCGACCAATATGTGGAATATGTGCAATATGTAAAAGGTGAATTGCTCATTTGTGACGCAACTACTTAGTTTTTACTTGCCTTGGCAACACTATATATCAAGCTGCAAAAAATTGTAAGGGTTCACAATTTACAATTATCCCAATTTCTCTTACCCTTCCCCGTTATAAAGCCTACACCTTAGCGCCGTTAATTGGTCGTCCGGCTGTCACTATCGGTGCTTGGATAGATGGAATTCAAAAAAAAAAAAAAAAAAAAAAAAACAAATGCATTGCCATAACCTTTCTTCTTAAGTAAATACTAATATAACAAAAAAAGGGCTTTTATTAAGGCAACAAATCTCTGAATAACTCGTTATATTTGATTTTTATCCTAGGATAGATGTGCTAGTTTTAACTGTCAATCCAAGTATCCTTGACTTTATGGCTTGGTTAATGTTGCTGCATTCCACCTAAACCTCTCAAATACAGCTGAATAGTTTTTATTTATTTTTTTTGCGACTTTTTTCTTGGGAAATCTGATCAGTAATCCAGAAGCAAATCATATCACAATATCTTGAACTTGAGTCAGAGAAAAATAATAGCATTATGACATTATTTTTTACAATATTGTCAAAGTTTTGACTGAATCAGGTTTGGAAATCTAAAGGGTATTGAAATCCCCCAGAAAACAAAAAAACAAAAAAAAACCTTCCAAATGAGCAATCCTGAGCTTTTGAACTTAAAATAAACTAAAATTGGTTTTTATACTCTCCATGAAGGGCATCTAGAAAACAAAAAAAAAAAAAACCAAATATAATCTTTTGCAAAAATGGTTATTCTAAACGTTAAACTATTCCACACAATAAAAATCAGTGGGTCCCCAATGTCATAAACAACATTTGGATCCCCCGCAGTGTTGTGTACAAAAAGTTCACGATACTTTTGATATCATCATCAGTGAAAGTCCTTTTTTTTACAAGCCAACCATTCTTTCTTTCTTACCTTTTCTGTTTTTTTATCTTTTCGTTTGTGGAACAAAATCCCTCTTTGACTTCAATTAACCAGATAGATCAACAAGAAGAAACAAATGCATTAAATAAAGAAAATAATTTAGTAGAAGAATCATCATCAAGAACAAATGAATCAGAAAAAGGAGGAGCTTTATCTGTAAGTTTAGCATTTAGCAAGGCCATCAATATTTTTCTAGAAATAGTAGCTCAAGGATCATTCTGATGAATATAGTACTCAACTGTTTTATAATCTCTTTTCATGGCATTATCTAATTCCTTTTCTTCACATCCTATAGCCATTAGCTCAGATGTCCCTCTTGAAAATTTACCTCGATGGACTGGCTCACTCTTAATAGACCAATTAAGGAAAGGTGCTTTTTTTCACCCTGGTCACAGTCGATAGACTGGCTTCCCAAACCTTTGACTATTTGCGTATCCCTAAAGTTCAACCTAATATTGTAGGTAAGTTTCTAGTGAATTCTAAAACCTTTTGAGATCTTCAGAAAAAAAAAAAACATTGTTCAATAAATAATTGACGTATTTATTCTTCTCATCCTGTGCATCCACTCCGCTTTGATGATAATGAGTTGGATCTGTTGCATGCACAAGACTCGATAACGCAGCTCAGAGAGCAATTGGATAAGCTTGTAACGGTGAAATCAATGACAACTATGAGGCGAAAACCTGGCGAGATATTTCACAACATGATTCTTCATCAGTTGAATAGACCGACACCACCCTCATCTGATTCAGCATCAACACTATCAAAATATCAAAAACCACTTCCAAAAAATAAGACATATTCCCAAAAATTTATGCTTCGAATGGGTTCAAGATTAGCTTTTATGATTGAAACAGAACTGCCTCCTCTCGCTAGGTGGAATCCATCTTTGAATAAAAAAGACAACTTATACCATACTGCTCACCATACTTGGTAAGTGTTTCCGTGGTTCATAAAAATTGTTTTAGATTTCGTCTAATGTTTGCTTTTTTTTTTTTTTGGTAGATGTCATCAAGTCTACTGCCTAGCTTCTAAGTCAGATTTCATCTAAGACTACAAGTCATTACAATCTATCCAGAATTATCGGCAAGCTATTTTCACGCAGCTTCCATCGTTTTGGATATCCTTAATGATACTGTTACTCCTGAAATTGGTCAGGCTACTCCTCCTGGCTCATATGATGTTTCTGCTAATCATCATCTAACTGAGATTCTTCCTCTTGATTCATCCAATCGCATTTCTGAACACGACCTTAATCATCTCTTTTCTTCTATTGTTAATAATAGTTGGTTTCGTATGTCTTTCCTCTCCCTGTTTTTTTTTATTTGGAGTACTTGCTCATTTATTTTATTCCATACTTCATTCTCTCTTATTGTTTTTTTTTTTTTTTTAATTGGACCCATTTCATCAACTTATCAAGAAAGCAATCATGGAAAAAAATCCAAATCTGGTTTTCAAGGAGTCGCTTGGATCTTGAAGACGTTGTTCCGTCTCAGATCCAGGCTATACAAATTCAATTTCATCTAAACTACATGTTTATGTAAAAATTATACCACTCAAGTCAAACTTGATCCAACCATTTTCCTTTTCAACTTTTTCTTTATTTATACATTACCAATTTTTTTTTTTTTTGTTCTTTTGTTGTCGTTGAAAGACTTGGTGCTTACTTTTAGTTCAGTTATACTTTATTCACGTTACATACACTTTTTTCATTGTTTGTTTGTTTGCTAATTTATTCAATTTGTACTAATGTAATGCCATGTTTCTTGTATGCGTCCTTTTCGGGGCTGTTTTGGAATGCCAGGGGAAAAAACTAATTTAATTGCTTTCATGTGCCCAAGTATAGCTGTAAGGGTATCTCAATAATTAATTTCACCTGAGGTAGGAATTAAGATTGTAATTTTTTGTTTTACCTGAATCCCTTTATGCTTGAAAGCTGTTGATAAACAACTGTGAGCTTATTAAGCGGAGTTAATAAAACTACGATGATCAGAGGACGAAAGGGAAAGAAAAGTCTACTTCTAATGCACAACAAGTGGTGAGTTTGTTGGTGTCAAGAGTAAGTCATTCATACCACGTCTTGGTACAACGCGCACCGCGTGCAAACAGCCGACGTTTGCTCCGCAGGGTAGTGCTGACGCTGCGGCGGGCGCAGCTGTGTGCCCCGGAGGTTAATCTGACGTTCCAAGCTTCGGAACGTCAGCTGATGGACTGATCACCTCATTGGTGGATTTACTTCCAAGATTGTATTCATGAGCTGTGCTACCCACGTAGGATCTTCTTGATCTTGGAAGTGATGTGGTTATCATGTATGTATGACAGTATTTTGCATTGGTTGATCCGCCTTGCATAAGAATACAACTCAGATGGAAGCCAAACAGAAGAAAATAAATAGTCGTGGTTTCTTTCCCATTGCAGCAGACCCATCGATTCCCCAGCATCCTTCATTGCTAGCCCCAATCCTTAGTTTAGTATGCTATATTGTTAGATCATCCAAACAAAATGAACATAAACTTTAAAAGTTCTTTTCACCAAGGCAACCCCAATGAAAATGAAGACCTCTGTGCCGAACTTGACCAGAGACGACTTGATTTCTACTCTCCTCAACAAGGTTAATAATCTTGAATTAGCTATCTCTGGTGCCAAGCCATCCTC
>KN361903.1:0-13258 GCA_000785685.1 Uromyces viciae-fabae
AAAAGATAAATAAAGATAGAAATACTAGAAAAGAAAAGAGTACACTCGTGAAATAACTTGATCCAAAGTCAACACTTGCCACATGTGTGAGCCAAATGAAAGAATTTAGTTTTGGAATCAGCAGGACTGTGGGAGCGGAGGAAGCGGTGGTCAGGCGGGAAATAAAAACCGGTGGCTAAGAAAGTAAAGCCGCGGAATGAGCCAATGCCGCAGAATTTAAACCTACCGCTCCGGCTGGTCGATTGGGGAAGAGACCATTTTGACTCGCCACTTTGCGACAGGCAGCCGGATTTCGTACCAACGGCACGGATTACGGAGGAAAAGATTGCTTCATTGAACTTTGGTCCGGAAGGGTGGTTGTGGGTGGAGGAGTGGAAACTCTTGGTGTGGGTGATCGTGTTAAGGGAGCGGGCACTGGCATTCGAGCCGGAAGAGCGAGGGTTGTTCCATCGGGCAATAGGGGATCCATGCATAATTCCGGTGGTCGAGCATGTTCCATGGCAGATCAGGCCAATTCCGATTCCGGCCACAATTCGGGAGCCCTTCACAGAGCTAGTGCGGGAGCGGGTGAGAACGGGACTTTATGAGCAATCGTGTCCCAGTGATTTCAGCCCAATCTTTGCGGTGTTGAAACAGGATGGGAAAAGTTTGAGGATTGTTCATGATCTTCAAAAGATTAATTCGGTAACTATTCTTGATGCGGGTTTGCCACCAAGGATTGATGAATTTGTTGAGACAATGGCGGGACGAGTTTGTTACGGTTTGGTAGATGTCATGGGAGGCTATGATCAGAGGGAGTTACATCTGGTATCGAGGCCGCTTACCGCGTTTGAGAAAAGGATAGGGTGGATGCAGCTGACTCTATTAACTCAGGGCGCAAAGAATTTGGTGGCAGTCTATCAGGCGCAAATGGCGTGGATCCTTCAGGACAATTTACCGCTTTCGGTTCAGATCTTTATAGACGATGCGGGAATTAAGGGTCCAAGGACGGATTACGGCGGGGAGGTATTGAAAGGAAATCTGGGCATTCGGCGTTGTATTTGGGATACGCCGTGGTTTTGGAGCGAATCTTGTTTCACATTGAGAAGGCGGGACTAACGGTATCGGGAAAGAATGCGGTTTGCCTTCCGGCGTTGGATGTTTTAGGTCATGAGGTTTCTTGGCGGGGACGGAGTGTGGCTCGTTCAAAGCTAAACAAGATACAGGTGTGGCGGACACCAAAGACGGTTTCTCACATCCTGCAGTTCCTTGGGTTGTGTAGTTACATGCGGATGTTTATAGCACGGTTTGCAGAAGTGGCAAGTCCTTTGCGGCGACTTACGCGAAAGGGGGCGGAATGGAATTGGTTGGAGGAATGTGATCAATCTTTTCAACGTCTGAAGGACATCGTGGGAAGGGATATTGTGTTGAAGGATTTGGATTATTCCGTGGGGGGCATCAGGTTGGCGGTAGACTCAAGCGAATTCAGGGAAGGAGGAGTTTTGACGCAAGAGGAGGATGACAAGGATCGGCCGGTACTCTATGAGTCAATTAAATTCACGGAAGTGGAGTCAAAGTATTCACAACCAAAATTGGAGTTATGTGGGGTAACGAAGGTGGTGCGGAAGTTACAGCATATCTTATGGGGCGTGTTCTTTGAGCTTCTGGTGGACGCGGAAGCATTGGCTAGGATGATTAATTCTCGCTCTCTTCCTGATGCTCCTATGACGCGATGGGTTGCTTACTTGCAATTGTTTTCATTTCGGTTGGTTCATATTCCGGGGGAGGCTTTTACAATGCCGGATGCGTTGTCACAGGTGGAGGAAGAAAAAGGGGACACAAGGTTTTCGGAGGCGGAGGTGCTAGATGTGGAGCGTCGGTTATTAACGGCTGGGGTGATGAAAACGGGAGCCGGATTACCGTTCAAGCAGAGTGGTTGGTATGCTTTGTTGGAGGGGTATCTTAACAACTTGGTCTTTCCGGAGGGGACAATCAATTTGCTACAGGTCTGGGTCCGGCGGAAGGTTGCTAACTTTTTCGTTCATGAAAAGCAGTTGTGGCGTCGTCGGGTGCCTATTCCTTTGGCAGTAGCGACTTGTCGGGGGGACCAGGAGGCGATTCTTACGAGCTTACACGAGAAGTTAGGTCATCGGGGAGAGGCGGAAACGCGGATTCGGGTTAAACAGTGGTTTTGGCGGCCTGGGGTGGTAAAATCGGTGAAGGAATGGGTTCGGAGCTGTGAGGCTTGTCAACGACGTGGGACCGTCTTGCTAAGGGAACTGGGTATCCCGACGGGTGAGGATTCTCTGTTTATTCGGGTTTCCCTGGATGTAGTTCACATCAAGGGGGGGAAGTTTGCCTACTTGCTGGTAGCACGGGATGACTTGTTGGGATGGATGGAGGCTCAACCGCTGGTCAAGCTTTCAGCGGAGAAGGTCGGCCTGTTTCTGGAGGAAAATTGGCTTTCGCGGTTTGGTTGTTTACGGTTAATCACGGTGGACGGCGGGGCGGAATTTTGGGGCAGTTTGATGAAGTTGGTTCAGAATTGTGGGGCGAAATTTGGTTGGGTCACTGAGTATTATCCGGAGGGCGCGGGCATCAACCAATTAAGGGGGCATTGGTGAAGCTTTGTGGCCAGGACGGGCGGAAATGGCAGCAGTATCTTCCGTCAGTGCTGTTTGCGGACAGGATTTCCGTCAAA
Source organism: Uromyces viciae-fabae (assembly GCA_000785685.1). Lineage (NCBI taxonomy): Eukaryota > Fungi > Basidiomycota > Pucciniomycetes > Pucciniales > Pucciniaceae > Uromyces > Uromyces viciae-fabae. The sequence goes on from KN361903.1 coordinate 2,681, forward strand.
CGGGGGACAGGGAACTCGGCGTACAAGCTTTTGTACAGGCCGAAGGCGGTTTTACCGGTCGACATTGAAATGCTCACTTACTTGGCAATTGATTGGTGGAAGGTCAAGAGTTCGGAAGATTTGGTCGTGGCTCGAGCCGAGAAATTGCTGCATCAGGAAGAAATGGTTGAGAAGGCGAGCTAGCGTTTGAAAGACTCAAGAGCGAGGGCAACTCTGTATTGGGATGAGCGCTGTGCTCATCGGCTACGGGACCCCTTGCGGAAGGGCGATTTGGTGCTCTTGTATAATGTTTGTTGGAGACGCAGTGGGGTAAACTTTTTGCTAACCGGTGGAACGGCCCATATTGGGTGGTTAGTAAATTTCCGGGAGGGAGTTATCAGCTGGAAGAACTCGACGGTACTCTTTTGAAACGGAAGGCGGCGGTGGCGCATGTTAAGCGGTTTTATGCGCGTGGGTCAACTTCATTCGATGAAAGGGCTGGATCATGTGAGGAGGAAGGCAGTGAAACATTAGAGGGTGAAGAGGTGGAAGATGTGGAGATGCGGGAAGCCCCTGAGGATGCTCAACCCGATGATTCCGTCTCGGAGGACTCTAGCGTCGGAGCGGAACCAACTCTTCGAAGAAGTAAGCGGTTGAAGCCAATGAGGACATCAGCTAAAAGTGAGGGGGGAAGGGAGGAGATTGATGGGGCCAGAGGCCAAGCATCTTTTGGTGAGGGGGTGTGCTAGCTGGTTTACAGCCGGATTAACTAGCCGCCCCAGAATGTCCGTTTTCTTAAAGATCTCTTTCCAATTGGCATGTGGATAGTTCCACTGGTTTTGCTTTGGTTATTGTTTAGGAACAGGGGTACGGGGAATTGCTTGGCAATTCTTCTGGGGCGGTCCAGGCACTTAAGCGGGAATTTTTCTTTTCTTTGGTTCTCAATTTTTTTTCTTAGTTTATGTTTTCAAGTCTTATCTTTCGGGTTATGTTTGTGATTTTCTGGGTGGTGGAAACGTGGGGGTAAATAAAAAGAATAAAATAAGAATAAAAATAAATAAAAGAATAAAATAAGAGTAAAAAAAAAAAAAGCAGAAAAGTAAATAAAAGGAAGTGCGGGGACTAAGTGGTTCTCTTTCCCGGGAGGACCGGGAACTTCCTACACGGAAGCTCTTCTTCATCATCTCACACTCACGGTTTCTTTTTTCTTTCTCTCTTGGGCTCACGTTTTGCGGAACAATTCCTTTCTATATAAAATATTATTACTGATGAAGGAAAAAGGGAAAGCGGAAAAGAGAAAATAACAAAGGAACAGGGGAACAAGTTTAAGAGGAGGGAGGAGAGTTGGGAGGGGAATCGAGTAGTACCGCGGGCCTGTATAGTTTGCCGAAGTAGTCCGCGAATTCCAGATGTTCGCGGATAAGTTGGCGGTGGGTTTCAAAGGGAATTCCGACCGCGGAGTGGATCGCCTCAATGTATCTCTTGGTCGTCCGGAGAGCGAAATGCCGGAAATGGTGGAGTTCAATTACCTGCGCCAGTTCAAGGTCATGCAGGTTGTCGGTGATCCGGAAGATTTGTTCCGGAGGAGTCTGCGGAGGGGTAGTCGTTCCTTCAACAACCGGTGGGGCGGAGGGAGCTGGCAAGGCGGAGGGAGGGTTAGGAGTGGTAGGGGAAGAAGGGGAGTTGGGAGCGGGTGAGGAGGAAGGGGTATTAGGAGTCGGTGGAGATGAAGGAGGGGGAGTTGGGGTGGAAGGAGAAGGAGAGGGGGGAGGCGAAGATGGTGGTGCAGGTGTTGGTTGGCGGGGGGAAGAGATGATAATTATGTCCAAGGGTGTTCTTGATAAGGGTTTCGGCTTTGGGCGTTTTTTGACTTTTGGTAACTCCATCGGCCAGCGGCCAAAACAATTCCGATGAATAAAACGTGAGGCGGCGGGTGGAGTTGCGGGGCGCTCAGGTGGTGAGGGTTGTGGAGGCGGGGGAGGAGTGGGAGCTGAGGCGGAAGGGCCAGCTTCCGGGGTGGGGGAGTTAGCGGCAGGAGGAGGAGCGGCGGACGGCTGGCGCTCTTCATTGTGGTTTTCGTTTTCTGGCCGGCGTGGTTCTTCAGCGGGGTTTTGATTGGTGAACCCACGATTCGTCCAGGCCGGAGTTTGGACCCGTTTCTGGGCCGCCCACTCCCTCGCGGCTTTTCCCCATTTGGCCATGGAGGCAAAATCGGCCTTTTTAGGGGCCGGATTGTGGAAATAACCCCGTTTGACAGGGGATCTTTCGAAGTGTCTTCTGGGCGGGGGGAGTGATGGCGGCGAGGAGAGCGGCGGAGGGGAGAGAATTGGGGAGAGGGGTTGCACCAACGGCTTGCGCTGGGAGGAGTGTCGGTGGAATGATCAGAGGGGATAGTTTCAGAATCCGGCACCACGAACGAGTCCGCCCAACGAGTTTGTTTACCAGGGCGAGATGGACCCGGTGAAGGTTGTTGGTTTGAGCTCCGGCGTTTGGTTTTTGGACGGAATGAGCAAGTGCGGTGAGCGCGGGAGCATTTGGTGCAAGCACCGCTGGGAGTAGGTTGGTAACATCACAAGATTTTTCCGCGTTGGCGAGATTCAGCGCAACGGGTACACTCCATCGCAGCGGGTTGACTAGGGTGGGGAGGTGTGTTGAATGGGTTTGGAAATGGGATTGGAGAGGTTGGTTTATTTGGAAATGGGAAAGGTGGTGAGGAGGGAGGGTTAAACAATGGTATCGATGGGGTGGTTGGCAGAGGGAAAGAATTGTTGGGGACAGGATTCAAAAGCAAGGGGGATGTGGAATTTATATTTGTGTTGGGTAGCGGTGGAAAAGGTGGAGAGGCATGCAGAGCAGTGGAAAGCATTGTGCAAGCTGATCAAATAGCTTTGGCGAAGATGGAAAGTATCTGCAAAGTTAGTCGCCTCAGGATATACTAAACACGGAGGGAAAGTGGAAAGTACGGTTTGCGGGGGCTGAGCAGTGATGCGGATTAGGCAATCAGACATGGGTTACTCAGGAACAGGGCATGGAATTTCAAATCGATTTGATTCAAATATTTGGATTTGATTCGATCTGATTTGGTTTTCAATGGTATTGTTGAAACTGTCGAATAATTTTCGAATACTTGGGGGGAAATTTGGTGCACATGCATGTTACATGCATGCACACCAAAGTTCCCCCCAAGTGCGCACCACAGTTCCATTGTCCACTGAAATGCTAGCGGACGGGGGTGCTGCGGTCATTTACAGTCAGCACCGGACGGAGTCTTCCCGCACCCAGTCGGAGTCAGCATATAATCCATGTCACTCCTGTAATTCTTTTTTTTTTTTTTTTGTATCAAACCACAGTCCCGGGCTATTCTTTTTTTTATTCAACTTCAATCAAATTCCCATTCAGCCGACCAAATAATTGATCATCAATGTGAGTCACTTTTTCAATTTTGAATTTCATAAAAAAAATTTATTTTAATCTTGTATCAAAGTTCAAACTGACAAACCGGAATCTTTTTTTATTATTCAAATTTAGTCCATTCTCCAAGTTTGCTGGAATTTTTTTTTAAATCGTTTGCCGGATTTTTTTTTTCTTAAATCCAATACCCATTCAGCTGGCCAAATAATTGTTGTGAGTCATTTCTAAATTTCAAATTAATTAAAAAAAATCAATTTTATTCTTATTTTGTATCAAACCGGACTAAGTTTCTTTTATATTCAACTTCAGTCCATTCTCCAAGTGCAATTCAGCCATCATGATTCAAAGCTCCAGCCCCGTTAAACCAATACCCCCACCAAATTTGAATTCAATAACCCCATCTCAATCTGAGCCCCCGCCCAATTCAAATCCACGAGTGGAGCCCCCATCTTCTAATCAATCTCCAGTACCTACTCTCTCACAGAAGAAGTCGTTTGGGGTGAATAAATTGGTCACAGCATGCGCATTCTTTTCTAAACCGGACTCTAATGAAAAACACAGGTGCCTAATTGACGGATGTGGTGAAGCCCTCATGAGTAATAAGTCATGAAAGACCAATTTTGTGAACCACATCTCTCGCAAGCACCCTGGAGAATGGAAACTCGCCCTCAAAGCTGCGGAAGAAAAACTAATTCCAACTGCAAACCGGTCAGGTTCTGAACTTCGACGCCAAGCTGGAATTGAAGGACCCCTCCAACGCATTATGCAAAAGTCCAGGCAAACGAATTTTGAATCTGATCTCATAAATTGGATAATTGAAGACCAGCTCCCATATGTGAAGGTTAAAGCTCCCAAGTTCATCAAGATGATCCAACAACTGGAGCTGGGCCTATCAATCATGAATGAAAAAACAGTCTCTCGACACATCAAGTCCCTCTATGCGGATAGTAAGCCGGTGGTATTTAATTTCTTAAAAAATCAATCGGATAAATTCTCCTTCACCACAGATATCTGGTCGTCAACCGGTGGGACCCCTTATATCTCTCTTACATGTCACTTTATTTCCAAAGAATGGAAGGCAATGTCTGCAACCATTGGCTTCAGAGCGTTCCGAGACAAACACACCGGCTTAAATATCCATGAAAAAATAGTTGAAATTCTTCAAGAATTCTTTGTAACTCACAATTTCAGCCTCAAATCTAATAAAAGAAAGACAGTTACAATATCGGACAGTGATGACTTGGAAGATGATGAAGAAGCTAGCTCTCAGAATGTGACTGATCGAGAAGAAAGTCCTGATTCCCTCGTTGACAACATGCCTGGCCAAATTGATCCCTCCAATCTGGGCAAGCAAATCGTTTCTATTACTCTTGACAATGCCTCAAATAACAATAAATTCATCCAGACTGCCCTTGATACCAATCTATTGGTCTCTCCCGAAGCGCACATGAGATGTTTTGCTCATATTCTGAACCTTGTGGCAAACGAAGTTCTTCACGTGGTTGATTCTTCCTTAACTAAGCTGTGGACAGTAGTTTTGCACATCCGACAATCCGATCAAGTATACAGCATCTTCCAGGGGCTCTGCAAGGATAATGGTATCAAAGACTAGAAGCCTATCATCAACAATTCTACACGATAGAATTCAACATTTGATATGTTAAATTTAGCTTTGGTTCAAAGATCAGCAATCGATGACCTTCTCCACTCATACAAGAAAACAAATCAGTTGAGAAAAAAACTAAAGAAAAAGAAAGGTCAGCCATCAAAGAAGAAGTCAAAGAAGAATTCAGGAAAATATCAACTTTCCAAAGCTGGGAAGTTTATCAATGACCATCATGCTCGTGAGATGGTAAGATTTTTTTTTTTCCAATGAGATAACATGTTATTTGTTTTACTCACATGAAGTCTTCATAACCCCCTAACAGGATCCGATAAGCAACGATGAATGGCAGCTTTTTGGTTGGATTTGCGACTTCTTGGAGAAGTTCCAACAGGCGTCAATCGATACCCAGGGGGAATTTTACGCCACACTTACCATAGTGATTCCGTGGTACACCGCTCTTATGGATCACTGCAAGGATACCATAGCGGAATTCACTGATAGTAGCCATCGGTCCAGCTCTGTCATGATTGATGCTGCGAATTCAGCAATTGATAAAATACAAGGATATTATTTGATTCACTCTGAACACTCGATCCTGGCAGTTGTTTTGGATCCAAGATTTAAGCTCACTTTTTTTGAACAACACCCGCTTGATGAAGAATATGACGAGGTGAACCGTGAAAAGACTCAGATTCAGTTCAAAGACGAAGCTTTAAAGGTTTTACGCACTGCCTTTAAAGAGTACTCGACCAATCAATCAAAGCTAGCAAAAACAAACTCCGGTTTAATCGATTCAATTCAAAAAAAAAAAAACAGACAAAGAGAAAGAAAATGAAAAAAAGCAGTTTCACCCATTACAAAGCTACAAGAAGGCATTGAAGACAAAACCATCACCAAACGATGAAATCCTAACATACCTGCAAATGCCCAAGCCACCATTCAAAAAGGACATAATTGAATGGTGGAAGGAGAATCAGTATGTACTACCTACGCTTGCAATGATTGCCAAGGACTACCTTGCAATTCCAGCAACTTCAGCGGCAAGCGAACGTGTTTTTTCACATTCTGGTAACCTTGTTACCGTAAAACGAGTCTCTCTCTCAGGTGACTCAGTTGAATCCAACATGTGCATGAGGTCTTGGATGCGTGGAAATTTAGTTGATATGGCTTCTAAGCTCATCAAAGAATCTAATTTTTAATTTTATTTTATGTATTGATTTCCCTTGATCTTCTCAAATATACATGCTTTATTTTTTTTTTTTTTCTTATTTTTTTTTTATTCTTCTGATTTTTAACTTTTTTGATCTTTTTTTTCAAATATTCAAGTCTTTGAAAACAATATTGGAGGTGTGGAAAGAAATGAAACTGTTTTTTCTTACTTTTAATTTTTTTTTATCTTTTTTTTTTCGAATATCTCCGAATAATCGAATATTCGGAAAAAGATATTCGAAGTCGTCCAAAGGGGCCTCGAATACCATAAAGCTATGCCTTGCTCAGGAAGGTGCTGCGGGGTAGATCAGTGCTAAGGGCTGCTGATTAGCAGGGGAAGGAGTGGATTGTTCAGCGCATAACGATCTGAACCGCTGGGCTGCGAGAAGTAGGGTGGCATTGGTCAGCAGTAAGGGTTCCGGAAGTAAGGCGGATGCGGAATTGGTGATTGGGGAAAACAGCTGTGGAGACGGAAACCGGGGGGATGGGGAGGAATCGGGGGAACGGGGTGCGGGATGGAAAGGGAGGGATGGAGAGTTGTAAATAAATTTATATATCATACAATATATAACTGACACATACATTACACATTAGATTACATTACTTTTCTTACATCTTAGAACAATCATATTTTATATATTCAGTTTTGCAACACATTACACTTGCGGGAAAATCGATTCATCGGGAAAAGGGAAAAATTGTAGACCAAGAATCTTAGGGAGGGAAACTGCGGAAGCGCGAGGGAATAAGAAAGGGCCAACTTATTTGGGGTTCTTAGTCTAGAGCGTAAGTTTCTCTTAGATCTTGGTTCACTAGTCCTATCAAGCGGAATCATTGAGTTCTGGAACCTGCGGAGAGTCGGTTTTGTGTGCGGACACGAATAATCTTTCCACAATGTATTCAAGACGTCTAGTGGCATGAGGGAACGAGCTAGGAAATGGGTCTTTGTGACGCTTGCTGAGATCACAATCTAAACAATCAAATTTTGGGAATTCTCTTTTCCGGATACATTTTTTGCAGATACTCAATGGAAGGATGTCCGGCAGATTGATGAAGTTTGAGGAAATTAGTTTCTTGAAGTGAAGATACAAGAGCTAATCGGGGAATTTGCCGTACTACTAGGTGACCGGACATGTGAGAACCATCCAGTAAAACTTGGTTTTCTGAGCCTACAACTTGAAATCCGTGATTTTCAACTGGCTTTATGATATGTCCAGTTCTTAAGAAGGTTTACTGACTGATTAGATTGTGAGAAAGCGATGGAACAAGTAGCAAATTCTTGAAATGTGGCGTCATATGCGGTAGGTTTAAAGTGTCGGTTCCTTGACCTGTGACTTTGAGAGAAGACCCATTGGCTTGGAAAACTTCTGAGTCAAGTTCTTCAATTTTTGAGAAAAATCTTATTGAATTAAGCATTGGGGCTGAGGCCCCAGAATCAAGAATTAAATCACCTCTATTAACCAATAAGACAGACACCAGGACCTTTTCAGGTTTAGATTCTTGTTTGGGTTTTCGGGGTGGATACCCGACTATTTGGTAGCAGTCAGCTTCGGCATGAGTAGTGAGAGGGTTATGTTTGCCTTTTTTACATTTTGGGGTTCCATTGGATTGTTGTGAGGCTTGACCAGTAATTGCAAGAGCCTTTGCGGTGACTGATTCTTGAGCGGAAACATTTCTTTGAATGTATAATCACAATTCTTCTATGGTTTGCTTCATGTTTGGGATTTTCTTCTCAATTTCATATTTCTTAATTATAAGTTCACCCGCAACCTTGTATTCATCTGGAAGATTAATTATCACCCACATAGCAATAACGAAGTCAAGTAGTTTTGAAGGGGTTGTTTTATCGTCATCAATTAAATTACATAAATTTCTAGTGTTTTCAAGAAGTAAATTCAAGTTCATCTCCAGCTTGTCTGAGTTCAAGATTGTATTAAAGATTCTATTTAGATAAGTGGATTGATTTTGAATGGTTCTAGGCTGATAAAAACTATGTAATAACTCCCAGAAAAGACAGGGATCATTGTTTGCTTCTTTTGCAAACTGAGAAACAATTTTGATGTCACAGTTTAAGGTTAAGATGGCCATAACATCAGATCTTCTAAGTGGGTCCTTTCCATTTTGAGTTTTGGCTAGTTTGTTGGATTCACTTTGGGTAACGAGTAGGTATAAGTGTTTCAAGGTTAGGATGCTTTTCATTCTGACTTTCCAATCCAGATAGTTTGCTCCAGTAATATTTTCTGAAGCTGGTAATTCAACAGTTAGTTTGACCATATTGTTTGAATGATTCAGTAAAATATTAGGAGATCCTAGGTATTTGTTGTAGAACTCCGGTATCATAATCTGTGAGAAGGATAAAAATAAAATATACCCTTATGAGAGATAATTATGGCTCAATCAGCCTTTGGATGTAAGTGAGGACAGGTTTGGTGTAGCACAGACCTTATGAGAGATAATTATGGCTCAATCGGCCTTTGGATGTAAGGGAGGAGAGGTTTGGTGTAGCACAGACCTATGGACGATTTTGGAAGGAAATGAAGTGGTGTTTAATTATCAAGTCATAAGGAAAAGAAAAGATGAGAAAGTGAAAAAAAAACCTTATGAGAGATAATTATGTCTCAATCAGCCTTTGGATGTAAGTGAGGAGAGGTTCGGTGTAGCAAAGACCTATGGACGAGCTTAGAAGGAAATGAAGTGGTAAAGAAAAAAGAATAGAAATGACAAGAGGGTTTTATAATGTATTTACAACACTTAGCCCCCTGGCATTATTTTTCTCTAGCCCCCCCTATTTTATTCCCTATATCTCACAATTCCAGCTCCTTCCCCGGCCAATAAATCCAGCTCCAACAGCTCTGTTTCTGACCAAAAAATCAGCTCCTTTGCCAGGGAAAAATCCAGCTCTTACATCTCCTTTGCCATCCAACAAATCCTTCTCTTCCATCTCCTTCACCAACCAAAAAAAACCAGCTCCAACTGCTTGCCCACCATGTAAAAAAAAATTTCCCCCAGCTCCTTTGCCAGGTGAAAATCCAGCTCTTCCAGCCCATTCACCAACTAATAAATCCAGGCCCTCCAGATCTTGCACCAGCCAATTGATCCAGACCCCCCAGCTTGTTTTCCAGCTCATTGCCCATCCGAAAACCCAGCTCTTCCAGCTACATCACCAGCCAATAAAGCCAGATCCATCAGCTCTCTTGCCACCCAAAAAAACAGCACCACCAGCTCTATCACCTGCCAAAAACTAGCTCCACCAGCTCCTTCTCAAGAAAAAAAACCAGCTCCTTGGCCAATCAATAAATCCAGCTCCAGAAGCCCTCTCACCAATCAAAAACGTAGATATTCCAGCTCTCTCACCATCTAATTAGGGTGTGTCAAAGTTAAAAAAATTTTGGAAAAAAAAATGGCGGATTTCAACCAAATCTGCCATTTAAAATCTGCCATTAATTTTTGAAAACAATTGGTTTTTTCACTGGGGTTGTGTCAAAGTTAGCTTAAAAATAGAGTGAATTTTTCACAGAACATAATTTTTCTGAAATTTCTTAGCGATTTTTTAATTCTTCCATACCAACCAACAAACACTATCATCACATATTTGATATTTCTTTCACCTATCAAAAATCAATCATGCCATCAAAAAGAACCACCCCACGACAAAAATCCCAAATCCAGACCTCAATCACACAGAAAAACCCCATAGATCCCAAAAATTTGATCAAGACTTTGACTCCATCAAAATCTGGTCAACTCAGGAAGGAAGACTATTTGATCTTAATTAATTGGCTCAAAATAAACAATAACTATGATGCTTGTTTTGGATCAGAGAACAAAGCCCGTATTGGAAGGCCCCCATCATCCAAGGTTAATGGTTTTCAATTAATGGCCAATGAGTTCAAAAAAAAAAAACTAAAGGCAGGATTGATCTCACTTCCAAACAAATGAGAGAACGATTTAAAAACTATCGGGCTAAGTATAAGAAAGCCCACCTCATTTCTATATCCACTGGCTTTGGTTTGACTGCTGATGATCAAAAAAAGAACATCCATTCAGTAGGTGAGCAATTGGATAGTTTATGTCTGTTCTATGAAGAGATGCATGAACTTTTTGGGAAGAAGGCAAATATAACACCTCTTGCCCAATTTGATGCTCAAGATTATCACAACCATATTGAAATTGAAGAACCTAGCAACAATGAGATCGAATTAGAGATTACTTCCCCAATAGATCAGTCACTTGTTATCCATCCCAAAAACACAGCAAATCGGCCATTAAACCCATCAAATCTTTCGGGGTATTCTGAACACCAGGAGGTCAGTAAGAAATTCATATGAATGTTTATCTGAAGACCAGGAAGTTGGTGAGAAATTAATCTAAAT
>KN361905.1:1713-15938 GCA_000785685.1 Uromyces viciae-fabae
TTTTTTTTAAGTTTGAGAAAAAAAAAGTGTAAGAGCTCTCTTTTAGAGCTCTCACTGAACAGTTCGACACGGACGGCGTTACAACAGACTATGTCTGAGGGAGAGTTTTTCTAGAACCTGAGTTAGGTTTTTATTACAAAACAAAAGGGACTAGTCTAGTAGAAGTGATTAGAAATACTCTCCTGAGTTTAGAAGGAAGAGATGAGTGAAAAGAAAAGAAACAAAAGAAAAGAAAGAACAAGAGGAAAAGAAGACAAGGATGAGTTGTGATGAGGACTTACCTAGTCCAGTAGAAGTGATTAGAAATACTCTGCTGGACTAGGAGGGGTGCGGGGAAGGATCAGTATAAGTATGAGAAATGGATTTGAATTGATTATATAATCTTGGTAGACGGTGGTTCTTTTTTTTTAGCCGCTTGTTTAGCTAGGCGGCGTTTTTCAGCGTTGGCCTTTCGGATGATGGATTCAGGGTCAGACGCTGGGTTTACTTCGGCAGGGAGAGTGTTTCGACGTGTAGACATAAACCAAGGTGAAGGTTGTTTTGGTTTATCGGAAAAAAAAAAAATTTTAAGTTCGAGAAAAAAAAAGTGTAAGAGCTCTCTTTTAGAGCTCTCACTGAACAGTTCGACACGGACGGCGTTACAACAGACTATGTCTGAGGGAGAGTTTTTCTAGAACCTGAGTTAGGTTTTTATTACAAAACAAAAGGGACTAGTCTAGTAGAAGTGATTAGAAATACTCTCCTGAGTTTAGAAGGAAGAGATGAGTGAAAAGAAAAGAAACAAAAGAAAAGAAAGAACAAGAGGAAAAGAAGACAAGGATGAGTTGTGATGAGGACTTACCTAGTCCAGTAGAAGTGATAAGTTTGAGAAAAAAAAAGTGTAAGAGCTCTCTTTTAGAGCTCTCACTGAACAGTTCGACACGGACGGCGTTACAACAGACTATGTCTGAGGGAGAGTTTTTCTAGAACCTGAGTTAGGTTTTTATTACAAAACAAAAGGGACTAGTCTAGTAGAAGTGATTAGAAATACTCTCCTGAGTTTAGAAGGAAGAGATGAGTGAAAAGAAAAGAAACAAAAGAAAAGAAAGAACAAGAGGAAAAGAAGACAAGGATGAGTTGTGATGAGGACTTACCTAGTCCAGTAGAAGTGATTAGAAATACTCTCCTGAGTTTAGAAGGAAGAGATGAGTGAAAAGAAAAGAAACAAAAGAAAAGAAAGAACAAGAGGAAAAGAAGACAAGGATGAGTTGTGATGAGAATTAGTCACTGCCAAGCAGCTTCCTACTGATCAACAAGTCGCCGATCGGTTAATTGGGGGACTGGATAAATCATGGTCTGCGGTTAGAGATACGGTAGTCTATTCTTCGAACGAACTCTCTCTTGATGATACCATCGCTGCTTTGGAAGCACACGAAGTCAGTCTCAACAGTGGTGAATATCCAAATCTAGTCAATGCTTCTGCCGCCTACACCAAACAAATCAGTTGTTCCAACTGTGGCCGTTCTGGACATCGCTCCTCTGAATGTCGCAAACCTAAAGGCCATTTTAAATCAAAAGCAGGTGCTGCACAGGCGGTCAAACTTGGGGGACTCGATTCCGATTCTTATGACAATGAAAATAATGTGGATGTAATCTATGAGTAGCTGCACAACTTTTTGTGGTCATTTTTTTTCTCTCACTACGCTGGAGTCTCCTCAGCCTACTACATGGGCTTATTTTTTTCCTCTCTCTGATAGTGATTAAAATCTACTTTTTTTTTTCCTTTCTTTTCTAAATTTTTTTTCTTCAAAGATTATTTTACTATAGTCTTTTTACTTTACACTAGTTGTCAGCAAGTGGGGGTGTTGAGTTACCCGTATGCATAACTCATATGCTTATAGATATGTATGCTTCTACTAGTATATCTTTGTGTTCTACCGGTTTCTCTTTTCCTTTTTCACTTACTGAAATATTAACTATATTACTCTCTTGGCAACTTTACATCCGTGAGTATCGACACACGTCTTTGTCGCAGTCACCTGGTTCCCCTCAACAGAGTCATGTGCCAGTTTTTGTAGAAGATTAAAATTGTTATATCAACCGCAAGGACCCTTCTCAAAACATTTTAGCTGTGTGTGATTTCAATATGATGATTACCTATGTTCTTCCTGCTTGGGAGGGAAGCTGTGCAGATGGGAAGCTTTGGGATCAAGCTTGACAAAAAAATCTCATAGTTCCAGATGGAAAATATCTTTTGGGTGATGCTGGATTTTCTTTGAATGACTCTTTCTTGGTTCATTATTGAAATACTCATCATCATCTCAAGGATTGAAACGTTAATGCTGCTGATGCTAGGCATTTTTACTTATTTTTCTTGTTTTTTTTTTTTCTTTTTTTTCTGTTTTTTTTCTTTTTCTTTTTCTTTTTCTTTTTCTTCTTTTCTTTTTATTTTTATTTTTATTTTTCTTTTTATTTTTATTTTTATTTTTATTTTTTCTTTTTATTTTTCTTTTTTCTTTTTCTTTTTTCTTTTCTTTTGTTTTCTTTTTTGTTTTGATTTTGATTTTTATTCTTTCTTTTTCTTCTTCTTCTTCTTCTTTGTTTTTTTTTTTCTTTTTTCTTTTAGTTTTAGTTTTAGTTTTATTTTTCTTTTTATTTTTTCTTTTTCTTCTTCTTCTTTTTTCTTCTTGATTTTTTCTTTTTCTTTGTATTTTGTCCTTATTTTCATTTTTATATCTCTTTTTATTTTTACTGATATTTAATTTTTTATTTGAACAGGCCTAAAAATGCTCATGAACTGCTTAATTTGAGGCATTCAAGCGCATGGAATGTTATTGAAAGAATTTTTGGTGTAGTTAAACGGTGTTTCCCTGTTCTTGGCTATGGATGTCATTATCCTTTAACAATTCAGGTCAAAATAATCTTTGTTATGGCTTTTATTCACAATTTTATCCGGAAGCACAACCCTGCCATGATGCAGGAGGACTATTTGATCACTCAGAAGCTCAAATAATGACCAACCCAGATGACCAAGCAGCTCATTCACTCCATTCTTCTGGGATCACTCAAATAGAATCCTCCAGAGCTGCTGCCAAGAGGGAAGAAATCACCCAAGCCATGTGGGTAGATTATGTGGAATATGTAAGACAAAGGCCACATCATGGGAGGGATTGGGTGGCTTGATTAATTCTTGAGGGTTGATGATTCATGTGTTTTCATTATTGCAATTCAGAATTGTTTATTATTTCTTACAATCCTGCTGAATATATTGACTCACCTTATTATTGCAAGTTTTTGTCACATTGTTATTATTGCAAGGATAAATAAAAGGGATCAATTTATTTTTATTATTGCGAATAAAGGAATCCATTTATTTTTCTTATTGCACTTAATTGGAATTATCCAATTTAAACATGTTTTATTCAATCCATATAATATTCTTTTATATAATATTCTTTTATATAATATTGTTATATTTGTACAAATGCCTTATTTAATGAGTCAAAAGGTTTATCATTTTTATTTACCTTCAAGCAAGAATCATATATGTGGAAGTACAAGTCACATTTATGTATGTATAAGAATATATGGGCAAGAGGCTAGAGGCTAGAAGTCAGAAAACAGGAGTGAAACGTGGTCTTCATGGGATGGCCATCCTAATCTTTATACGAAGCCAGGTGGCCCAAAGCGCGGGGGCCAATGCAAGGTATATTTTGGCATCTTTGTTTTTGCAAAGAAACTCAATAGCTTCAAAGAGCTTATCACCAGGGAGATCGAGTTAATCACACTGCAACTGTTCTACTGCACAGACGCAGGTCAATTTGGTCGTCATCCCCGCCCCAATGGAGCTTGTGAGCTGGTTCAGGCAATCAAGGAAGTAGTTGGGCCCAACATTCTTGCATTTAGAAGAGGTGCATTGAGGAGTGGGCGTTTGAATAGCGGTCGCGGTTGAGGGGGCTTGTTGTTGCTCCCACAGCCCACATGTAATGAATTGACAAGGTGTTTGAACCCCGTGGTGGAAGGACTGTTGGAAGCGGCAAGGACAGTAGAAGGGGAAACCAATGGTGAAATGACCGCAACACCATCACCAAAATCCGTGTGGTCACCAGCTGTGAGGCTGTATAGCTTAACTAGAGTACCTCCACTGCCCTTATTAGGCCGTGGTACACTAGACACAGTTAAAAATATAATAAATAAATTTGTTATATTATTTTTAGGATATTTAAATAATATTAATATTATTTAAACAGTGCTTATTCTCAACGGAGAATGTCTTCACCCAATGCTTGGCAGGCCTACTAAACTGGGGAGCCCCTTTTTTCAGCAGGGGAGGTAGATAGGGCAGAACCTAACTAGCTTTAACTGTCTATTCAATTAGAATTGGTGGAACAAATCTAATTGATAGAATATTATATTTTTTTTTTTTACACGGCCCAGCCCTCTTATTAGCAAGAATGGAGTTCAGCCAGAGTAGGGGAGCTATGAAACAAGAAGGTAGAATATTAATGCAAGTCAGAGAAGGGGTTTACCCATTTTTATGACTGGAAGTAAAGTTTCTAAATTTTTATTGTTTAAATAAGATCTGAAGTTTTAGGGCAGAGTATGGAGGGTGTATTTATACCTTTTACTCCAAAACAACGTCATTTTTCAGAAGTACCTGAGTTCTGAGTGAAACTCTTGATGATGAAATCATATTTCACAAGTTTAAAATTATGATGTAATCTTTCACAGTTATTGGAACATAGCTATCAAGGTAAATTATTTACCTTGATACAATTTTAATTTATGAAAATTAATCTTCCAATGAAGGAAGATTAATTCAATATAAGTTACTTATATCTATCATTTACCTTGATATATTTTGTTTATGAAAATTAATCTGCAAATTCAGGAGATTAAAAAATTTCAATTTTATCTTTTTAAATGGAAAATTATTTTCTATTTACAAATATAATTTTTAATTAAAATAGTAAAATACTTTTTTCGGATTTAAGGGGGAGTTGAACCTGGGTTCTTAGGATAGAATAACCATGAAGTCTTTTATTAACTTCTATTCTAAGGCACAGTTGTATAAACTCCCTATTTTAATATTTTTGTAAAATTAGAATAAAATATAAAATAAAAGAATATCTCTATTTGCAGCTTCTCTGGACTATTTTGATAGTCTCAGATGCTGACACCTGCCGCAGTTTGGCCATTGACAAGGTGTGAGATTGCATCAAATAGTGGGAAGGAGTGGGTCCTCCAGCGGACCAGCTCCTTCCCAGCGGTGCTCTTATTGGTGGAGAGCTCCACCCAAGTGTTGATGGGAAGCGTAATCATATTCAGATCCGGGTCCCATCCGGCCCCTGAAAGATTACACAGGTTTTTCACTTGCTGATAATGTTTCTCAAGCTAAAAAAAAAAAATCAGCATGCCGTGAGATATGAGAGATGGTTCAAAAAATATGAACCAAAAAAAGAAAAAAAAAACAATGAAAGAAAAGGAATAAGAAAAATGGGTACCACATTATTACAAGAGCGGCACACGGCACCATCTTTTGTTTTGGAACCCTCAAGGGTGTGGGAGCAAGCTGACCAAGCAGATGTCTTGAATCCGTTCATGGTTGAAGGGTTCAAGGCATGCTGGTCCGTGAGTGTTGCTATGAGCAGATTCTTGTCTGTGTTGCTCCAGTGGCACGTGACTTTTAGGTGGTTCACAGACATTTGCAAGTCTGGAACTGATTTAGAAAAGTCGGATTGAGTGGTCTGAGTTAGCTGGGATTCCGTTGCAGTAGTACTAGATGCGGATGCGCTGGCAGCTTGAGTGATTTGAGTTTGTATATGATGGGCAGATAGCTGTGAGTCTGGAAAATGTAGAGGGGAAATTGGATTGACTCCCGGCTTGAGATTCCAAGCCAGGAGTAACAGAAGTCGGACAAGCGGCCACCGTGACTTGTAAAGCTTGTTGGGAAACCAACTGCAAGGGTGTGATGGAGCTTTGAGAGTCCATCACGCCCCTCCCCCCCCCCAAATTCCAGCGGTTTCCATTGTGTCAGTCCAATCTGCTTGCAAAAACACCAAACACAAGGAGCTTTGTTACAGTGACATGATACAGGAGGGGATAGGATGTGTAGAGGAGGTGGGGGTAGATTTTAGGGAGAGACTTACCTGGTCTTAAATGGTTGGGAAGAA
This sequence comes from Uromyces viciae-fabae, assembly GCA_000785685.1. Taxonomy (NCBI): domain Eukaryota; kingdom Fungi; phylum Basidiomycota; class Pucciniomycetes; order Pucciniales; family Pucciniaceae; genus Uromyces; species Uromyces viciae-fabae. The sequence continues at coordinate 7,866 of KN361905.1, forward strand.
CCAATAATTGATATATTATTTCCAATGTCTGGGAAAGAAATCTGGTTGCAAAAAAAAAAATATTAATGAGGATGTGTTACGGAGATATGATAGAGGGGAGGGGTAGGTACATTTTAGAAATGTGTAGAGGAGGTGGAGGTAGATGTTAGGGGGAGACTGACCTGGTTTTATATGGTTGGGAACCAAAAATAGAGAAAAAAGAAAGATGTAATGAGACAGAAACAAAGTGGTACTCCGATGCCAGAAAGTTGGATTGACCGGCCCTGGCTGCATCAGAGAAGTGTGTGTCTGGATATACAAAATATCTGACAAACACAGCTCACCGAACCCCCCAGATTTTTTTTGTATGTGTATCTCACATGTGCACAATTCTGTGCACAGATTTGGTGGGCGGCGGAGAGATAGTCACAGATATTCTCCACAGTCAAACCGTACCTTAGTGTAGTGTGGCGGACATTTTCCATTTTCAAACTGCTTTTATTTCTAGCAGAGATTTTTTAAAAATTTCTGTGGGTTAGCGTAGCGTCAATTTTTTTTTTGGAAATTTGGTTATTTCTAGCGTCTGAAAATTGCCGCTGCACTAACAAGTAACACAATTTTTTTTCCACTAACAGAATTCAAGAATTTTCTAGTGTAACTGATCCTCATGTTACGCTACACTACACTAGAAGCCAGACTAACCTAAGGCTATGCTAATGCTAGAACTACGCTAGATATAGAAGTACCGCTAAGCTACTACTACAGATATACTACGCTAACAAGCAAGTGTGATGAGAATTTTTAAAAAGAAAAAAAATTGAGGGAAAAGAGTGATTGATGATGATGACTAATATGGCTGTGATCATCCAGACAATATTCAAGTCCGGACATCCAACAAATCCTGCAGTCAGATTTTATATTTTTATATTTTTTATTATCTTATTTTTATCTTCAATTATCTTTATTGTTATTTTGATGTTTATGTTTTTTTTTTAAAAGACATAATCAATATATATAGGCAGACATCTAAATTCAAACTGTCACTATTAATTGTAAAGCCCATAAATTAATAGTGCAGTGTGTTTCAATTTTTAACCAGACAGTTCGAATTTTAATGTCTGCCTATATATAATAAATACAAACTGAATCATTCCTAAACAAAATGAAAAAAACAAAAAATACAAAAATAAAAAAATAAAAAAAATAAAAAAATAAAAAAAGTAAAAAAGTAAAAAAAATACAATAAAAATAAAAAAGGGGGTTGTTTTTTGCACCACCCAAAACATGGCGCGCACCACCTTTTGACGTCAGGAGGCCGTCAAGCGCTTAATGGATTTTTTGAATATTTTTTAAAAATACTTCTAGGTGTCCTAGAGTAATCAATTTTTTTTCCCAGCATCCTGAGACCCTCTTCTTCATCTTCTGAACTTTTTGGCTCCGAAAAATAAATTTAAGTACTCCATATTTAGGGAGTGCACAAAATCAAAAAAAATAAATAAGAAAAATGGTTCATGCGGGAATTATAGCCTAAAGATTGTATCACATGTATTTCAACCTTATTAGAATATGAGGTAAAAAATTTTTCCACGGGGAAGCAAAAAAAATATGTTTTACATTTACTTTTGCAAAAACTGGTGCATGTACCAAAATTTTGAATTTTTCCACGGGGAAGCAAAAAAAATATGTTTTACATTTACTTTTGCAAAAACTGGTGCATGTACCAAAATTTTGAAAAAGTAAACGTAAAACTTACTTGTTTTGCTTGCCCGTGGAAATTTTTTTTATCCCATGTTCCAACAAGGTTGAAATACATGTGATAAAATGTTTAGCCCATATTTTCTGCATTAACCATTTATTTATTTTTTTTTTTTTTTTGATTTTGTGTACTCCCCAAACATGGAGTACTTTAGGTTCCTTTTTGGAGCTAAAAAGCTCAGAAAATGAAGGAAGGGGGTTCAGAATGCTGGCAAAAACTTTTGGTGACTATAGAACACCTCAAAGTATTTTTAAAAAATCTTTAAAAAAAATTAAAAAAGGCGCAACGGCCTCCTGATGTCAAAAGGCGGTGTGCAACAGGTTTTGGGTGGTGCAAACAACGACCCCCCAAAAATAATAAAAAAAATAAAAAAAATAAAAAAATGATAATAATAATAAAAAAAGGGGTTGTTTTTCGCACCACCCAAAACCTGTCGTGAACCGCCTTTTGACATCAGGAGGCCGTCCAGCCTTTTTTAATTTTATTAAATATTTTTTAAAAATACTTCTAGGTGTCCTAGAATAACCAAACTTTTTTCCCAGCATCCTGAGTACCCCTCCTTCATCTTCTATTCTTTTTTGGCTCCAACAAAGAAATTGTAGTACTCCATATTTAGGGAGTACACAAAATCAAAAAAAAAATCAAAAAAAAAATGGTTAATGCGGGAAACATAGCCTGAAAATTTTTATCACATGTATTTCAAGCTTATATATGGGATAAAAATAGTAAACGTAAAACGTCCTTTTTTTGCTTCCCCGCGGAAAATATTTTTATCCCATATTCCAATAAAGTTGAAATACATGTGATAAAATTTTCAGGCCATGTTTCCCGCATTAACCATTTTTTTTGATTTTTTTTTTTGATTTTGTGTACTCCCTAAATATGGAGTACTGCAATTTCTGTGTTGGATCTTGAAAGCTCAGAAGATGAAGGAGGGGTACTGAGGATGCTTGGAAAAAAGTTTGGTTACTCTAGGACACCTGGAAGTATTTTTAAAAAATATTTAAACAAATTGAAAAGCGCTTGACGGCCTCCTGACGTCAAAAGGGGGTGCGCGACAGGTTTTGGGCGGTGCAAAAAAGGGCCCCCTCAAAAAAAAATCAAAATATCTGTTTATTGATTATGTTTTCCAACTGATATGGTACTTTTTGTGTTTATTTTTGCTACACTAACAATAATAACTGCTAATGCTTATGGGTAGCATAGCCAAAACTAATACTAAATTTGGTTTTATCAACCGCTAACACTAACAGTTAGCGTTAGTTTCAAGAAAGATAATCTAACATGAATCATAGCTATTTGGAAACTAATGTTAACACCTAGTGTATGATTTTTCAATGCTAACACTGCTAATGTGGCCAAAATCCCAAAATCTGTTAGAATTATTTTTTTTTCACATCCAAATAATGCTACACTATGCTAATCTTTTTTTTTCTTTCAAAATCTGTTAGTGTTAGCTGGAAAAAAAAAACTAATGCTAAAAGTAGTGTTAGTGCAAAAAATCTTTCAAAATCTGTTAGTGTTAGCTGGAAAAAAAAAACTAATGCTAAAAGTAGTGTTAGTGCAAAAAAACTAGAATTACGCTACACTAATGCTAATGTTAGGGTGGTGGACCCACCCTTGCAAGTTGTGTGACTCGTTGCCAAAATTTATTTCCGTCCTGATTTGTGCCTATTTAAGGGACCTCAGTGATTTGAATCCAAGCACGGTGTGGTGCTCCAAACCCATTTCAAGTCTCAAATCAGCCAGGAAAATGTGGATGGAGCATGAAGGGGTCAAATTGGATAGCAGATTTGGATTCTACACCCTAAATTAACCCTAGGACTCCACCGAATCCATTAGGCCAAACCCTCTAGTTTCCAAGATATGGGGTTTCAAGGCTATTAAAACCTCTTTGTGAAAAGAAGGGAATGTGAAATGGGTATTTTCTGTGACATTTATACTAGCAAATATTTTCTGCAATACTTCTGTGATTTCTCTAAATAATTTTACTACTTAGATGGGGACCCTTCCCTAAATTTATTTCCATAAAAGGGTATTTTTCCCCACACTTATTTCCATAGTCACAAGGTCTCAGATCACATGCATGAGCTTGTGAAAAGATCACAAGTCACCTGCATGAGTCTGTGCACCTGTTTTTCAGGGAAAATTGCCTTGCCCTGGAGCTAAAATCCCTCATATTTTACTATAAAAGGAGCTCTCTCCTCCATCATCACCCATCACCCATCTCCCACTTCCCACCTACCATCCAGCCAGGGAAAACTCCTCCTCCCAATTATCCCTCCCATTATAAATCCTCATACCTCATCCATAGCTGTAATACTACTACTTTCCCTTGAAATAAAACCCTTACAAGCTGATCTGGCCTGAGTGAGACACTACTATCAGTAGCCTCAACAATTGTTTGCCACCATAAATAAATTGTTGTGTCAACTCTAGTAGTTCATCCAAGGGGCAGAGCCTTTCAAACTCACCTGTACCTGTAACCCTGGTCATCCTCCCTTTGTTATTTCCCCCTTATAACTACCTAACCCAAAGGAGTTCCCACAACGGCAGATTTCCATGTCCTCCTGTTTGGTGTAGTTGGCATTGTTTTGGAACAAGCTGTTGGAATGTTCCTTGGACTTTTCTGAAGAATGTTCAGGTTATCTTGATTCTGATTCAAGTTGGAAAAAATTGACTGGATGAAGGAAAAAGTCAGCTTGGTCAAAGTTAAATCAAGAAGAAAGAGAGAAATTTATCCAAAAACATACAAATTTGAGTCATCCATGGTGAAATGAAAAAAAAGGAGGAATGCAGGATATGGTGGGTATTTGGTGGCGTGGTTGTGTTGCTACCATGGCTCTGGAATTGAAAACCAGATAGCACCTGGAGTAGAAATTTCTCCTTTAGAGACTTGTTTAGCCCCTGCTGTGGGAGGGCAATTTGCAGTTGTGAGGGTTAAATATGGAATAGCACCGCGGTTTAGCCCCCGTGGTGGAGATTCTCTTATAAAGAACTTTAAATAAAATTTTAGAAGGGAGTACAATTTTAATATAAAATGAAGATGATGAAGAAACCAACAAACCCATCCATGGAGGATCTCCACCTGGAAGAAAAGCCAATCTCCCCCGAAATTTTGCTGCCGGTTTTGACCAGCTCTTCAGTGATTTTTTTGTGATACACCAGTCTACGGCAAGATCATATTCCAAGGCAGATTTCAAATGCGCAAGGGATTATTTTTGAAGATTTTCAATGAAATTGAACAGGCCAACCACTATTTTACTCAAAAACCTGACGCTGTAGGAAACCTTGGGCTCATGGTCATCCAAAAAAGTATGACGGGGCTTTGCCTTCTTGCGTATGGAACCACCACCAATTTAAACAATGAGTAACTGCACATATCCAAGTCCACCTCACTTGAAAGCCTTGATTGGCTCTGTGAAGCCGTCCATCATTTCTATGCAGCCAAACACCTTTGATATCTAACCCCTGAAGAATTAAAGAGGTTATTATTTGTTAGTGAAACCCAAGGCTTCCCAGGAATGTTAGGCTTTGTTGATTGCATTCATTGGAAATGTAAAAATTTCCCATCTGCATGGGCTGGACAATACCAGGGCAAAGAGAAAGTGGGCATTTCAAATTCATTCACTTCATTTATTTTTAAACACCATTTCAATTCTCTTTTTTTTTTTCTCTCATTTTTGTTTTGATGTTGGTTATTTTTTTTCTGCATTCTCACTTTCTGGGTCATTGTAATTTATTGATTTTTTTTTTTTTTTTTTTTTTTTATGGGTACCTACAATTGTTTTGGAAGCAGTTGCTGATGAAATGAAGACAGATGAAAGCACCTGAGACCAGCGGGGCACAAGGTCCAACGAGTGAGTTGGTGATTTGGAACGATGGATTTCACATAGGCATAATAAGAAAGAGAGCAAAGAAACTAGAAAAAGAAAACAAAGAACATACCTGAGAACAGCGGGGCACAAGTTTCAATGAGTGAGTTGGTGATTTGGAAGGATGGATTTCACATAGGAATAAAAAGAAAGAGAGCAAAGAAACTAGAAAAAGAAAACAAAGAACATACCTGAGACCAGCGGGGCACAAGGTCCAACGAGTGAGTTGGTGATTTGAAAGGATGAGAGAAAAATCCTTCCATTCCTGCTGGAATCAGTATAAAAGCTGAGAAGTGATATGTATGTGAAACTGAAGTGAAAAGGAAAATGTGAAACTGAGGTTAAAGAAAGAAACAAGAAGATAGAACATGGAAAGACATGTGACATGTGTGTGTAGCATACCACAACCAACTAAGATGAACTGTCTTAACAGTTGCAAGCTATGACCTGTGGATCTGGAATGCCTTTTTTGGGCTGCCAGGATCACACAACAACCTGAATTTCCTTGACTCCTTGCTGGTTTTTCAAGAAATTTTAAATGGTATGGCCCCAAGGTTTGAATATGTGATAAATGGCCATAAATATATGCATGGGTACTACTAGCTGATGGTATATAACCCAATTGGTCAACCATTGTTAAAACAATCTCCCAACCTCAATCTACTGAGAGGCAGGTAAGTGTTTCTTTTTCTTTTTCTACTTTTTTTTTTTTATCTTTTCACTTAAGCTGATACCTCTTTCATCTGTAGTATTTTCCAAAAATGAAAGAGGCCAATCAAAAGGATGCAGAGATGGCCTTTGGGGTCTTGAAGGTGCAATTCCTGATTGTGAAGCAACCAGCTTGCTCTTGGAATCATAGAAAGATCAAGAAGGTGATGATGGCTTGTGCCATTCTCCACAATATGATTGTGGAGGATGAATGTGATGCCCCTGAATCATTCAAAAAATATTATGATGGCAGTGCTACCTTCAAAAATTCAAGACAAAACACTTCTTTGGGGTTTGAAATGTTCATTGAAAAATATTGATTGATTAACAACAACTCTGTGGCACATCACAATCCAAAAAACCACCTCATCAAACAATTATGGGTGCCTAGAGGTTCATCTAATGAACCAATCTAATTTTTTTAATCTTCCATTCAAAAAAGACAAGTTTTTTCTTCTTTGCTTACTACCAAAAAAAGATAAAACACAAGAAATTCTTATTTTTTTTTAAACTTCTCATCAGCTATACACAACAGATGAAAAAAAAAAAAGTTTGATTTTTTTTTATCCTCTCTTTCTGATTTTTGAAACTTCCATTCAAAAAACACCAATTTTACTCTTTCTTCTTTGGTTACTACTAAAAAAGGAAATTCACAAGAAATGTACATTTAAAATAAATGAAGGCAAGATTAATTTAGAAAATATATAGCAGAAAAACATTACATGAGAAAAAGAACGCAGAAAAGAGTGCTTTTAAGAAGATCAATTTAGAAAAAATAGGGAAGAAAAACATAACCTCAGCACATCTTAATTTTCTTTCTCGACATAATTTTCCATAATTTTCTTCCTTTTCATAATATAATACCTTCTTACATCTTCATCAAAATTACTCAGACGTTTGCTCATAATAATTTATTCATTCAATGATTGCACTAGTTTCTGCTTAGCTTCAATTTGGTTTTGTATTGCCGCACTTTGATTCTTTAAAATTTCCATTTGATTTTTTGCTTTTTCTGCTAGCTCCAAGTGAGCTTTGGCCATATTATCTTTCCAAACATGGTCTACTTCTTTGGTTACAGAGAGATGAGTTTCTTGAGCTTTTTTTCTCCCAATTTGATGGGACAAAGAGTTTGGTCTGATTGAGTTACTTTTGCTTCTGATTTTTTTGTTAGTTTATTGGACTAAAAAGGTTTGATTTCAGCAAAAATGAAATAAAAAAACAAGAAAAATGAAAAATACAAGAAAAATAATAAGAACCTAAAAAGGGTAGCAAAATAGCTACAAAGACTAAGGACCAGCTAGATAGAAAAGACAAGTGAGGTACAAAAACTAAAAATGTTTTAAGTTACTTGATTGATAAAACAAAGGATAAAAATAAATGAATGGATGAAGATGATAAGAATAAAAGAATCAACACACAATTAGAACAGATCTTTGTATCTACTTACTCATTTTCAGAAGTATTTATTGTATTTACACTATATTTACTATATTTGTGCGCAATGTGAAATCAATTGAGCACGTAAAAAAAAAAAAAAAAAAGAATAAAAGAAATGAAATACCAAGATTGCTACTAATTAGGGCTATTGCACCTGATTCCTTGTATGAGAGATTGAGCTGATGAGCAAAATAAGATAACAATGGAGAATTGATGATGTGGAAGAAATTTGTGAAAGAAATGTGATAGGTATGTGAAATGGGTAAAAATAAAAATAAAAATAAAAATAAAAATAAAAATAAAAATAAAAATAAAAAT
>JNCO01003972.1:0-15925 GCA_000785685.1 Uromyces viciae-fabae
ATCTTACTATCTTGGCGGTCGGAATATATCGCGCGGCAAAAAATGCAATATGAGACCATTTTGCATATTGGATACTGCGCGGTATATGCCGGAAACAAACACGGCCTTATTTATTTCACATAAATTCACCCCGGGGAAGATTTGTGTGAAATTAATAAAACACACAGGGCCCACATCAGCCCAACTGTGCCTAAAGAAATAAAAATTATTGGCTCATTTAAACCTCCTTCTTAACTCACTTCCAAGAAGAAGTCCTTTCAGTCCAGCTTCAACTATAAAAGCTAAATTCCTTCTTCAAGCTCAGCTGGCTCAGTCAGTAGAGCTTTTGGCTAATACCATTCAGAATTTCTTCAGTTTGATATGTAGTGGTCAACAATATAGAAATTGTTATAGTATATGTAATGGTACTATAAGTGTGTAGTTTATTTAAGTAGTCAATATTTTTCAGCAAACATTGTTGGGCTGCAAAGTCTCCTATGTGTAGTTGTGGGTAGTAGTATTTTGCTTTTGTAGAATGTCACAAAGTTGTTACATGTTTCTTTTCTTTGATATATATATATATATGGCTCATTTTGATTGAAATAAAAATTATCAAGTTTGAGCCACCAAAAATTAAGATTTCTCCCTGCTCCTTGTTCACAACCCTTCTTTTACTAAAAACTCTCAATTTCTCTAACTTGTCAATTCAATAAATCCAACCATTCATCAAAGAAGCATTCATTCTTTTTCTAAATAAAGATTTTTTTGAAACTTTTAATTGGCAAAATTTAGAAACAATTAAGACTAGCCCTTTTCTGCCTTGGCAAACATTTTTTTTTTCATATTAAAAAAAATCAAAAAGAACAGAAAAAAACAATTTTCATGGATGCCTCTCTTATTCCAGAAAAAGGTTTGGGTTCAACTGCCAATTCAAAAAATAAAATCAGTAAGTCACACTCAGGTGACTCAAATAAAGCAACAAAAATTGAAGCTGAAATTCAAGGGCTAAATTTGGCGCTTGAACTCACCATTTCAATTCTTTCAGATCAATCTTCTCCAATTAACATCAATATATTTTTTGACAGCCAAGCAGGCTTCAAGCAATCACAAAACCACCAAAAATTTAATCAGCTCAACCCAGAATTCTTGAATTTCAAAATAAATTGAAGGCTTCAGAATACTCATTGATTACATATTAAACACAAATTGATTTCCAAATAATCAACAATATTTTTTTAGAAAAAAGGATATTAAAAAAAAAATAAGAAAAAAAAAAAGAAAGAAAAAAAAAGCAAAAAAAATAAAAGAATCTTATAATTAGACAATTTTTTAAAAATTGCTTATATCAAGAAAATAAAAATCAAAATTATATATATTTAAATAACAAAATAAAAAATAAAACTCCCTTCCTTTTTTTTTCCTTCTTTCCTGTTTATTTTTCATTCTTTTTCTTCTTTTTCCCCTTTTCCTTTTCTGTCATAAAAATTAAAAACAACAATTATATAGAAAATTTGATTTTAAAAATCATTAGAATCACTGTTGATAAAATTTTCATTCTAATCATACTTGGAAATTGTTTTGAAAAAGAAAAAATAGAAAGTTATTAAGGTGGGCTAGGACTGGGGACAACTTATTTTTCTGGTTTCCCTGGCCACAAAAAATCAAGGTATATAGTCTGACCAACTATAAAGGGGGGGGGGGGGGGGAACATAAAAATATTCAGGTCAGTTAAATAAAATCCTAACCATACCCAGTTCAAAAGAGGAGGATTTTTTACTTTTTTTACTTTTTTATACATATATACTCAAATAAAAAATTGAAATTTTATTTTAATCCCTGTTTTTATTTTTTTATTTTTTTATTTTTATTTTTATTTCATTTTTTGTTCCTTGTTTCTCATCATTTCATTTCATTACACAATTAGAACTTGACATGTATCTATTTACTCCCATACAGCAGTAGTATCTTGTATCTCAATTTCACTATGTGAAATCAATTTAGCACATAAAAAAAAAAACCCATAAAATACATAAGAAAAAAGAACAAAAGCCAAGTAACTAGAAAAAACCAAAAGAAAACAACAGGTACAAAAAAAAAAAAAAAAAAGAGAAACACAAAAAAACAACAAAAGAAGAATAAAAAAAAAAAAAAATGAAAAAATGAAAAGAAACTGCAAAAATAAAAAATAAAAACATGCAAAAAAAGAGACTAGAAAAAACTTAAACTCAAAAAACAACAAGATCTTCATTGATCCAAGCCTGTCCATATGCAATTATTCTTATTATTATCAGTTCATTTGATCTTTCTTTTTTTCCATTTTCCATTTGCTTTTTTTGTTCCGGTTTGATCCCATTTTCATTTATCTTTGATTTTGCTTTTTATTTCATATTTCATATTTCTTGTTCTTGTTCTACTTTTTTATTTTTTATTTTCACCCTTAATTATTTTCTCTTATTTTTGTGTGTCCTTTCCTTTTTTGATCTTTGATTTATGTGGTCTTTTTCCATTCCTTTTCCTTTCCTTTCCTTTCCTTTTTTTTTTTTTTTTTCTGTCGCTTATTTTTTGTTTCATATTGCTTATTCTTTGTTTCATATTGCTTATTTTTTGTTTCCTGTCACTTGTTTTTTTTGCTTTCGGTCGCGTGTTTTTTTTTTTGTTTCCGTCACTCGATTTTTTGTTTTCGGTCGCTTGTTTTTTATTTTCCTTTGCCTTCGTTAGCTTTTTTTCTGTTTTTCTTTTTTTAGCAGGGACGGAAGAACTTGGGCAAAGATTGTCGATCTTCGTAGTTCCGGTTTATCAAACGTTTTCAAAATTGTTCAGATGGCTCGTTAACCATACCCTGTCATCGTCTAGTGGTTAGGACACCAGGTTTTGAGGGCCTCACAGGCCTACCCCGCTCAGCATACCCCGTATGCGCCATGGCTCAAAGATCACTTCATAGATCGTCAACAATCCAAAAATCTCGCGGGCGCCCGAGATTTCCTGGTAACTTGGGTTCGACTCCCAATGACAGGTCATATTTTTGCGGCTGAAAATCTACGGCAACGCAGGTTTGAGTCCTACCTCTCTGACGGGCGCATAGATTTTTTTCTTCGTTTTCTTTTTTCTTCTCAATCGTTCGGTCTTTCTCAAAGTTAACCTCAATTGCTGAATTACTCTTTCTTTTCAAACTACCTCAAGAGAAAAATCAAAGAGGCTCATGAGATGAATCAACAAATGGAGGGTAAAGATATATTCACATGCGATTTTGAGCGATGAGCACATCAAGATATTATTTCAACAGATTCACAAGTGAATAAAGAGTGAGAGAGCTGACTTGAATAAGGGAGGTCAAAGTCAATATATCTATATTTGAGTAGAAGCGATGATAGTTGGAGCAACTGTCTCAAAAAACAAAAAAAAAGAAAGTACATGAGAAAATCGGACTTTTCGAAAATCAGACTGTTTGTAAGAAAGGAAATCGTAAAGAGGTCACAATACAAACTCGGCTACGTAGCGAAGTTTGAAAGAGAGACAGATACATATTCTCATTTAATTTCAATCTATTTTTATTTATTTTTTGTTAGCAAAGAAGGAGAAAAAAACAAACAAATAATGAGCCCATTAGGGGAAAGGCAAGTGCAGGAGAGTGTTGTAGGGGTCCAGAGCAAACTTGAAGATAAAAAGGTAATCTACAGTTTACTTGAGATATATTCCTTCTTTTTTTGGGGGGGGAGGGGGGTTAGAAAAATCACATTATGGATTGGAGGAAAAAGAAGATCAAGGCAAAATAAGAGAAAGAGGGTAGATGATCGGTGTCACCGTCCTTCCCCAAGATGGAGTTGGATAGAGAAGAAAGAGATCATTGATGGGCGTGACCCAAAAGAATCAATAAAATTATAAGAATGGTTTAATAGAAAATGTAATCGCTTCAATAACTGACAGTATAACAACGAAGTGGGTATACATCATACCTGAAGGATAATTGACGTGAAATAGGTTCGATGAGCAAAGGGGAATGGATTCATATAAAGGAAAAGGCATCAGGGAACGAAAATCCCTGCTTTTTGTGATTTATCTATGAAAGCGAAACGTAGTACTGTCTAACTGTAGTGAATCAAGTATACCTACTAATAATTATTTATATTATTTACTATTTACTGAAGGGGAGGATGCAATATCTTGTTGCTTTTGATGGTGTTTATCAGTTCTTTATAGACCCGAAAGTAAATACCGCTTCGGCGAAAGGAAACTTCTGTATAAGACTAACGACAACGGTCAAAAAGCGTAATTAGGAGAAAGAATTAGGGCATAAGATGTGCATATCATATAGAAATGAGAAAAGACTGAATTGTATAGGAAAGGAATTGTAAGGAAATCATTTGTTTGGATTCGTAAGGCTTCTACCGCCACCTCTGGGTGCATTATTGCCTCCTCGACCAGATCCACGAGGACCCGAGTCCATACCACGACCGCGACCACCACCAGAGCTGTAGTTGTTTGACCCAGGGCGCCCCCCTCGATCGCCGAATCCGCGCTTGGGGCCGGCATCCACGGGTCGACCACGTTCACCAGGCTGTCTTTTGCTTTCGACATTTATCACATATTCTTCACCATTGGGTAGTACAATGTTGATTCCACCCTTGCCGCCCATGTTGAAAGGCATGGACATGTGAATGGCTTTTTTGGCGGATTCGATTCGTTCAAACTCAAGGAAACCACAAGCCTTGTTGCGCACGATATCTAACTCTTTGATGGGCCCAAATTTCTTCACGAGTTGATCTCTGAGTGATTTCTCATCTATATTCTCGTTTACACTTTTGATGAAGCACGAGCCTGTGGCAATAGAATCCATAGGAGGGTAGCGATCTATCAAATGCAGCAATGAGTATGGCTATCTTGCAAAGTGGGTTGAGAGAGAAACACATACCAGGATGAGCATGTTGTTGTCCACCGCTACTTTGTCGATTCTGCGATTGCGCTGGCGGGGGGTCAGCGAGAGATTGAGAAGTAGCGCTCGGTGCAGAGGATACTCCCTGAGATGAAGCCAGATGGCCCTGACCCCAGGCGCTTTTGCCGCTAGCAGCTAGACTGGCCCATGTCTTAGGGGCAGGTGGTTGGGAAGGTTCAGTAGGTTTGGAGACAGAAGCTGAGACTGGCTTGGCTTGGGGGACTGGGGTGCGACCATTTGCGTTTGAGGCAGGTGCCAAGTCTGAGGATGCACTGGGAGTAGGGCCATCCGACTTGGCATGATCGACCGGTCGGCTACCCGAAGAAGGCAGCTGCAAAGCATCTACAGTTGTCGATTGACCGACAGTGGCGTCTGTTGAAGAGCCAGTTGATGGATCTGCCTGAGCTGGCTTAGATGGGGTTGTGTTCGATTCAACACTCGGTTCAGCGATCTGAGGTTCGCGAGGCTCTGGATGAAAACCATTAATCTGAGAAGCAGGTGCTGGTTGTGATACAGTTGGCTCGGGTGTAGCTTTGGGATCAACAGGACGGGGAGTCGATTGAGCAACAGGTGGTGGTGGGATTGCCGCCACCGGGTCGATCGGTTCGGTACCAGCCGTATTTGAAGAAGGGACGGTGGGATCAGCGGCAGCGACATTTACGCTGGCCTCAGATTGGGCAACGTCTTCTGCCACTGTCACCGGCTCAGCTTCTGGTTCATCTTCTGCCTCGTCATCGTCTTCCTTCATGTAACTATTACAACATATAAATATAATTAACGAAGCCGCAAAAAAACGACCAGATGATCGCCAATGAAAGGGGACAAGACGATATGGACAAGACACGAGGAGACAAAAAGCTGAGCAGGATGAACGTACCGAAAGATGTCGTTAAGAACAAAAAACCCATTTGGCTGCTCGGCCAGAAAGAAAGTTTGAGCAAACTTTCGCCAGGGTCCAGCTTCATTTGACATTTCACCCAAAACCTGCACGATGATTCCCCCATCAGCCGAGGATTGAGAATCGACATTTGATACAAACACTTTGCAGTCATCAAAATTCAGCGACATGAACTTTTCGTGGATTTCCTGCAAGGGTACGAGTTTACGTAATCAGGACCTGGCAACACTACCGCCGGGGACTATGTAGCAGCTGCGAAAGAGAGGGATAGACTAACTTGTTGACCAAAACAAGGGGTGGCTTCCTCTCCCTCGGTGCTATGTATCAGACTTTCAAGAATTGGAGGAGCAGCTGTCAAACAACTGAACGAATTAAATGAAAAGAAGAAGAAATGACCTACGTGGAACGCTTAGTATAAAAGCAATGTAAACGAGATGGATCCTTGTTGACAAAGGTATAGTATTGAGGGACAAAAGCCCAACCGATTTCTTTGAAGAGAACAAGAATTAGGACTGGGTTAAATGATCGGGGAAGGATAAAGAAGTAAGATCGATAAGAAGAAAGAGTATGACCGACCACTAGCATTTTGAGCGCTTTTAACGACGGAACTAGGTGCAGTCATGATTGGTTATACGCTGAATAAGTGATTTTGAGGGATGAAAAGGGTGATGAAAAGTGATCGGAGGGTATTGAAATGGAAGGAGATTTGAATGAAGATACGGAATCAGTTTTTCAAACTTGAAGAAGATAGAGTGAATCTAGTTTGATTATTTACATTGTTTTTTTTTATTTATTTTCTTTTTTGAATGTATAGAGTGAAGTTGAAGTGCTTCCTGATTTTCTTTTGGTTCCACGAAATGAAGTAGCGTAACCCAAAAATAATTAATAAATTAATTTCTTGTTTGAATAAAATATATTTTTTTTATGTAATGGGTTGAAAAAAAAAAAAAAAAAAAAAAAAAAAAAAAAAAAAAAAAATTATATTGAATATGTAATTAAGATATGTATATGATATAGTGCTGACGTAATCAAACCCACTTCATTCAATAAAAATTTAAAATTTAAAATTTTATTTTTATTTAACTTTTCAAAACAAACCAAAAAAAAGTATGAAACCAAACATCTTGGGTATAGAAATTTAAAAAAACAAGCAAAAATTAAATCTAATTCATGACAATGATGCACCAATAAAGGTTGGAGCACAACAAACTCCCTTGGATGTCATTATTCTATGAGGTTTATTTTCTTTACTAGTATCAATCCAACAGGCTTCTTTAGTGCTCAAAGTGGTTAAATCTATTATTATTTAATCAAAGAAATAAATAATAACATCAAAAAAAAAAAAAAAAAGATCACTCTTTGAAGTTTTAGAAAATTTGTTAACTTACTTGGTTGAATGGTCTCAAATTGTTTTTTCTTGGGGTTGAGTTGTTCAATCGGTAATTGATCTTCGAATCCTTCAAAGTAGATTCGATCACCAGGTTGTGATCCGGGTGGTGGTAGTACTAACTCAACACTTCCAGTTCCCCCTTTCCCTTCTTTTGATGTAGCCTGATTGATGAGAAATGTTATTACATATAAAAAGGTATCAATCTTAGGCTTTCAATAAAAGAAAAAAGTTGTAAATATTTCTAGGAGATAAACTATTATCACAACTTACAGCTAATACCATGGCAAAACTTTTAACTCCTCTCATATTTGCTGGCTTTAGATTACAAATTCCAACTAACAACCTGTCTCTCATTTCTTCAATTGGAATGTAGTTTACCAATCCACTCACTACTGTACGTGGCTCTGGTTCACCAAAGTCAATCTTTTCCACGTAGAGTGAATCGGCATCTGGATGCTTTTCGACTTAAATCATTCACACATTTTGTTTTGTTTTAAGCAAAAAAAAAAAAAAAAATCACTTTATCACTTGGTCCCACATAATTAACAGACTAACTTACCATTAATAATTTTTCCAACGCGCATGTCAATCATGTGGGGCATTGGAGGTCCATCAACTACGGGTGCAGCTTTTTTGCTATCTACGCCATTACCACCCGCGCCCGTTTTTTTCTTCTCTTTTTTGACACTTTCCGTTTTTGGCTTTTCTGCTTCCGATTGGTTTGTATTCTCCTTGGGTGAGGAGGAATTTTGAGTTGCTTTGGTATTAGTAGCTTGAGTGGAATCTATTGGAGGAGCCTTGGCTTTTTTATCTTTCTTCTCTGAAATAACTGCCTTCCTTTCAGGCTCGGGTACATCTTCTACATTAATTGATACTGCTGGAAGTTGGAGGGATGGATTTTTCGCTATTGAATCTTGAATCGGTTTCATGTTTTGAATGAAGTCAAAATGCCGGGTGACCGATGGATGCTTTAACATATCCTGATGACTTGCAGAGCTCTGAAGATTTAAGAAAATAAATGGTAAAATTGTATTTGTTCATTTCAGAAAAAGTCGAGAAAACGTCAGTTCTACTATCAGTTACTTGTGAACAACTGAATATGAAGCAGCATTGAACTCCTAGCAGAAAATTGATGAATCAGAGAGAAGGATGAATGAGTGACAGACCATGTGGGAATGTAAATGAGTGTAAGTTAATACATCAACCGCACTTAAGATGTTACCGATCATGAAGGTTCGAGTCTGTAAGTGATTGTCCAATTCCTAAAGATGAAGGAGATATATAAATTTTATCTAACTTGGAGGATGAAAGAATGAACGAGGACCCGATCAGCACTTACTTGTAAGTTTAAATTCTCGAATTTATCTTTTGAAGTAGTAAGTTTTTCGATCCAGCTTAGGCTTAGTTTTTTTTCTTGATCGGTTTCACCCAATAACTCTTTGCAGTCTTTCGACAGGGAATGAAGAATCGCTGATAGTTGTGTGATGGTGGTAGAAGAACCAGCTTGTTGAAATCTGAGCTAAACGATTAATCCGAATTACGAATACAATGTCAGTGATAGATTTGAGATAAATAGCTGAATCATTCAATGAAATGAAACTGATGATATAGATGAATGAATTCACCTCATTACTTTCTTTGACCACCAGGGAAGGATGCGAGGACTTGAGAAACAAATCGAGAATGAGCTTGATCGAAGCATCGTTTGTGGGATAGCTAATGGAGTGTTGAGACATGGTTTTTTAGTCAATCAAGGCTGTTGTAAATATTTATTTGTACGAAATTCGAAATCAAATTTTATTTTAAGAAATATTTCATTAAACAGCATTCAAGGATTGTTCTTAAACGTACAGAAGCAATAGTTTATACCAACTAACTATCAAATAATTCGAAATTAAACCAAAAGATAATTTTTAAGGGTGAAACGCAGCATAAGAAAGTAGCACTAAGTATGAAGTATGCTGAAAACATTCACACCTCAATGGAAGGAATGACTATGTAGATTCCACACCAGCTCAGTTTAAATCATGAAGAAGAATTATCCAATCTGAATTTGGCCCAGTCTAATGCCAGATCATGAATTCATCTGAGATGGAAAATTGGATTAATGAAACTATCAAGTACAAATCATGGCAGCTTACTATTGAAAGCGATAACAATCATTCTTGCCTCTATTTATGAACATCTTCTTGATAGTCACAGATTTGGACCTAGTTAAACCCAGCCAAGCGATAACATTTTCAGCTCAGAGTAAATGCACAATCCACAACGCTTCCTAGGGCATGATGAGCGGATTGTACATTTTTGTCCAGTTATTCTCTATGGATCTAATATATACCGGGAAAAACCGTCACACTCCCAGACAGGTCATCTGATGAAATCAGTCATTTGGAATTGTGATCTCTTGACCAAAGATGAGTCCTCAATATTTTTCAACCTTACTTTTCATAGTTGTATA
The DNA here is from genome assembly GCA_000785685.1 of Uromyces viciae-fabae. Lineage (NCBI taxonomy): Eukaryota > Fungi > Basidiomycota > Pucciniomycetes > Pucciniales > Pucciniaceae > Uromyces > Uromyces viciae-fabae. The sequence continues at coordinate 9,656 of JNCO01003972.1, forward strand.
AGAATAATTCAAGAGAAAATTGTCAAGGTGTCCCATAAATCAAAGAACTATGAATCTCCAATTAATCAACCTCATAAGATCAGTTCAATTTTATTTTTCTTATCATTTGTGAAAAATGTTTTGTGAGCTTTATGAAGACAAAAATCCCCAAAAAAATGAGAAAAGCCTCCATCCATTTAATCTGCTTTTGGAGAATTGTCCTGATGTACTCCTTTCTAGGTAACTGTATCAATCCATCAGAATTTGGGATTTAGAGAGAACATGACTTTTTTGATAAAAACAAAAGTATTTCTTGGAATAGGAACAAATCCCTCCAAGAGGATCACAAAGTTGTAGCGGGTAATAACAACATTGGACAACATTAACTAAATCCTCTTTGTAGGAATCTGAAGAAATCAGATGATTTTATTGACAAAAGCTAACAACTGGGAAGTAAAATAACAAGTTTTTAATTTAGAGAAAAAAAAAAACATGCCACAAGGTTGGTGATTGAAGATATTTTGGCAGGAAAAATGAATGAAAGTCAGAAAAAGTGCTTCACATGCAAAAAAAAGGAGAATGAATATAGAAAAGAAAATTGGTTAATTCAGATAATTCATCAAGGAATAAGTAGTTGTGGCTCATACCAGTTTGGTATTGAAGTAAGGTCTTGAAGAATCTGGAATTTTTTTCAAGGCCTTTGAGCTTGATCAATCTTGAAACTATGAGCTTTAGTTGGTGAAATATTTTCAGATTTTTCATCTTTTTCATCATTTTGTCAAGGAAAATCAACTTAAGGAATAAAAGAAGGGAAAAGTGGTTTGCACCACTTGGAAAGACTTAATGGGCACAGAGTAAAAAATAATTTGAGAGCCAATGAATTTATCAATTACTTTGGACTAATGGGTTCAAACAGAAGAAAAAAGATTGGAAACCCTTAAAAATTTCCCAATGGGCCTAAAATGAGTTTGAAATAACTGCACACCCACTCCGGTGGGTCGGGTCAGGGTGGGTAGATTCCTGTGCCCCCCAAAGCTAGAGCTCATTTTCTAGCGGGCTTGTTGGATTACACTTAGTAGGGCATGACCCTGGACCTGTATTTTTAAGTTATTTTCATTTTCAATGCACTAATGTTCATTTCGCCTTAGTATTTTTATGTCTTTTTAATGTACATTTCAGCTTATTAATGTATCAGGCATTCATTCTCATTTTTTGTATATACTTGTATAGCTATTTGATTGAGATCAAGAACAAAAATGAGAATAAATAAAAAGTTGAGAGGTTTTGTGTATTTACTTGTAAATTTATTTGACAAAGAGAAGAGAAAATTGAGAAGTTAATAGCCAAAACATGCTGTCAAATAAAGGGTACCAGTCCTTCAAGCAGATGAGCTGCTTGACACTATAGAGATTGAGCGCTGATCATTGCCAGGAGAGCACTTGGGGAAATTTAGAAAATACACATTCAGAAGATGTGCTAGTTGCAGGGATTGGCAAATATTTACAAGCCATGTGAGAAAGTTTTGGGAACAATTTCTGTTGTCAAGCCCAGTACACAAGGATTGCTCCCAGCAGGCTCAGTATCTTCCTTCAGATACTGTTTGATCTTGGCCAACACACCTTTGACCTTCCTGGTTTACTGATAGAGGAGGCTCTGTGTTGAAATTATGACGTAAAATTTGATTTTTTATTGAGCCTTAGATATCCGACTCCCAGGAATTAGATCAACAACTCCCATTTGGTCTGAAGGACCAAAAATGGGAGTTGTTGCTCCAATTCTAAATTTTTTGGGGGGTGCTGCTCCAAACTCCAAAATAAAATCAACAAAAATTAAAAAAAATTTTAACTCATGAGTGAGCTCTCCAATAGCCTTAAAATTTTTATTCAGTGGGAAAGACCCCCACATGGTATACCCTGAAAGTTTTACTACAATGGTATGTAGTTTTCTTGTTTTTCCTTTCTTTCTTTTTATCTCCTTTTTTTAGCTCCACAACTTTTGAATGAGTCCCTCCAAGGCCATGAAATTTTTTATTAAACAATGGAGGACCCTGTTGGGCATTCCATCCAATTATGAGCATGACACCACGTACAAAACTGCATGAGTGGTTGTTTTTTGGCACAATTTTCATTTGATTTTCCTCCTTCATTGCATGAAGCTCAGGTTTCAATGATGATAAAATTCACAAGAAGAAACAGATAAACCAGAAATCACCAAAATTAGAACCAAACCAAAGTGTAACTGATTTTTGAATGAAAACAAAAAAAATAAAGAGCTGAAAGAAAAGGCCAAGAATAAACATGCAAAATACATAGGATAGTTCTAAAACTTTGAGGGTATAACTAATGGAGGCCTTTCTCCTTGAATTAAAATTTTCAAGGCCATTGAAGAGCTCACTAATGAGTTGCAATTTTTTTATTCTTGTTGATTTTTTTTGGGATTTGGAGCAACGACTCCAAAAAAAAAAAAAATCCAGAATTGGAGCAACGACTCCCATTTTTGGCCCTGCAGAAAAAATGGGAGTCGTCAATCCAATTCCTGGGAATCAGATATCTAAGGCTCTTTTTATTAATGATTTAAAATTTAATTAATAATTTTTTATTTGATGTAATAATGAATTTTTATGAGGATAAGGACTAAAGTCATTCAGGGAGGAGCCCTAGGAAAGGTTCACGGATAAAGGAGTGAAAATAACCCTTGATTTCATTTTGGCAGCAGCCAATAGTTGAGTGAGCAACTAAGAGAGAATAATGAAGGAATCTGTCAAAATACCTCAAATTATCCTTGCCAAGGCAAGAGAAAAATGGTGCTTATAGATAGAAGTAAGCAGAACCATTGCTTTATTCTTTTTAATAAAATAAGAAAAAAGAATTATAAAATAAAAATTAATAAAATCAATTTTTATTAAAAATAAAATAAAAATCTCTTTTACAAAAGTCTCAGACAATAAAAATATAAAAAGACTTTATGTACAAAAAAGGGATTAAAACTAAAATTAAAATAAAAGAAATCAAAATTAATTTATTTAAAATTAAAAATAAATTAAGGGGCGCGCTAAAACGACGCCCCTAATCTACTAAAACCTATGTACAAAAAAGGGATTAAAACTAAAATTAAAATAAAATAAATCAAAATTAATTTATTTAAAATTAAAAATAAATTAAGGGGCGCGCTAAAACGACGCCCCTAATCTACTAAAACAACACCTTTGGTCAATGGTACGTTGCGAGGCTTGCCTTGCGACGTACCGGGTGTCGTTTTAGCACAAAAAGACCCTCACCAGGTGTTGTTTTAGACACCTGGTAAAAAAATAAAACGACACCCCCGGGGGGTGTTGCTTTGGTAAGTTCACCCCCCCATGGGGTGTCATTTTAGTAGGACAAAAAAAAAAAAGGAAAAACAAGAGGAAAAAAAAGAAAGAAAGAGAAAGGTAAAAAAGAAACAAAAAAACAAAAAATGAAAAGAAAAAGAAAAAGAAAAAGAAAAAGAAAAAGAAAAAGAAAAAGAAAAGAAGAAAAAAAAAGAAAAAGAAAAAGAAAGAAAGAAAAAGAAAGAAAATTAAACAAAAAAAGAATAAATAAGAACAAAAATGAAAAAGGAAAAAATAAAGGATAAAAAAAGGAAGAAATCAAGGATTTTTTCTTCTTTTCTCCTCATGTTTTTTTGCATTTTTTTTACTCTTGTTTCTTGATTCTTTTTAAAGAAAGGATTTTTGCTTTTTTTCTTCTTTTTTTAGAAAAAGAAAAAGAAAGAAAGAAAAAGAAAGAAAATTAAACAAAAAAAGAATAAATAAGAGCAAAAATGAAAAAGGAAAAAATAAAGGATAAAAAAAGGAAGAAATCAAGGATTTTTTCTTCTTTTCTCCTCATTTTTTTTTGCATTTTTTTTACTCTTGTTGCTTGATTCTTTTTAAAGAAAGGATTTTTGCTTTTTTTCTTCTTTTGTATTTTTCTCATTTTTCTTTTCTTCTTCTTTTCTTTCTTCCTTTCCTTCTTCTGTTTTTCTTCTTCTTTTTTGTCTTTTTTTTCTTCTTTTTTTTTCTTCTTTTTTTTTCTTCTTTTTTTTTCTTCTTTTTTTTTCTTCTTTTTTTTTCTTCTTTTTTTTTCTTCTTTTTTTTTCTTCTTTTTTTTTCTTCTTTTTTTTTCTTCTTTTTTTTTCTTCTTTTTTTTTCTTCTTTTTTTTTCTTCTTTTTTTTTCTTCTTTTTTTTTCTTCTTTTTTTTTCTTCTTTTTTTTTCTTCTTTTTTTTTCTTCTTTTTTTTTCTTCTTTTTTTTTCTTCTTTTTTTTTCTTCTTTTTTTTTCTTCTTTTTTTTTCTTCTTTTTTTTTCTTCTTTTTTTTTCTTCTTTCTTTTTCTTCTTTCTTTTTCTTTTTTTCTTCTTCTTTTTTTTCTTCTTTTTTTCTTTTTTTCTTCTTTTTTTCTTTTTTTCTTTTTTTCCTTTTTTCTTCTTTTTTTTCTTTTTTTCTTCTTCTTTTTTTTCTTCTTTTTTTCTTTTTTTCTTCTTTTTTTCTTTTTTTCTTTTTTTCTTCTTACTCTTCTTCTTTTTGTTCTTCTTTTTCTTCTTTCTCTTTTTTCCTCTTTCTTCTTCTTTTTCTTTTTTTTTCTTCTTTTTTTCTCTCTCTTTTTCTCTCTTCTTCTTTTTTCACTTCTTTCTTTCTTTTGTTTGCTCTTTTATTCTTTTTTCTCTTATTTTTTTTTTTCCTCATTTAGTTTCTTTCTTTTCTTCTGCTTTTTTTTTTATTCCATTATCTCTTCTTTTCTCATCTTTTCTCATCTTTTATTTTCTCTGTTTTTTTCTAATTTTGTTTTACCTTTTTTTCTTTTTTTTTTACCATTTTTTGTTTTTTTTTGTTTTTTTCTAAAACGACACCCCACCGGGTGTGTCGTTTACTAAAACTACACCCCCGTGGGGGTTTTTTTATTTTTTTTCCGGGGTGTCTAAAACAACACCCCCCCGAGTCAAAATTTACCAAAACAACACCCCTGGCCGTCGTACCGACGGCCAGGGTGTTGTTTTAGTAAATCAGGGGCGTTGTTTTAGCACGCCCCTAAATTAATAATTTAAAAATTAAAATTAAAAATAAAAAATTAAAATTCAAGAGACAATCATGACACAATTGACTGCTCTTGATTCAAAACACTCAATGACGTCACATGACGTCATTGACTGCCTCTCTTTTTTGTAGAAAACATTCAATTCAAATGACAAATAATAAAACATAACATAAAATCAATGAAAATAGTTAAAAATCAAAAAACTCAGAAAAACTCAGTCAAGGCATAATCTTAATAATACAATTAAAATTTATTGCAAAAATTAAGAAAAATTATTTTCATCTTAAAATTATTTTTCTATCAAATCAAATCAATCTTATTATCAATCAGATCTTATTAAATAAAATCAATATAAACTGTTTGATCAATTTTTATTTTTAAAAATTAAAATTATTAAAAATTCTCTTAAAAATCATTAAAATTTATTATTAAATTTTTATTTCATCTTAAAATTTATCTGGTATTTATTTTCACCTTTTTAGGTAAAGGCAAAGTTTTATTAATTTTTTGTATTTTTTGTATTTAAATTAAAAAAGAGAGAGATTAATTGCTTAAACTAATAAGAAATAAATATTTTAGTTGTGCAATTTTTACAGAATCTTGATGAGAGCAAACCCAACTGAGACACACCTATTGAGGTGTGTATAGAAGAGAAATTGCGGAAAATGAGATGATAGCATTTCAGGCAGCATAACATGAAAAAGGAAAAGACAGCACAAGCAATAAAATGAGAAAAGAACAGAATGAAGCTGAGATAATAGCAAACCTTTGGGGGTGTTCAATAGTTGAGTGAGAAACTAAAAGATAATAATGATGGAATCTTGATGAGAGCAAGCACAACTGAGAAAAACCTATTGAGGTGTTTATGGGAGAAAAAATGCAGAAAATGAGATGAAAAAAAAGGAAAAAACAGAATACAACATGGCACTAAATTTAAATACAACAAGTCAAACCTAACCTAAACCTTGATGATCTTCCTGCATCTTCCCCACACTATGATGTCCTTGTGACTGTATCCTAACATTCATTTCTAATCCAACTGCAGAGAATATAAAGAAAGAAAAACAAGATTATCCCCCTGAACAACATGCCAGGGGTTTTATGTGGTTCTGAACCCTAGACATAATAAAAAATTAAAAACTAAGAGGAATAAAATAAAGCAAGAGATAATTTAAAAAACTACAGATTTCATCTTACTACTTTATTATTTTATCTTCACAATATAATTAGGATTGTTAGTT
>KN361910.1:4105-15589 GCA_000785685.1 Uromyces viciae-fabae
GTGTAAACAAAAATGTAGGTTTATTCTAGCTCAACTCAACTTCTGATGAGTACTCAGATATTCTCAACTCTATTTGTATTTCCTTTTCATAAAATTTCCTTTGTATCAATTTCTTTCTGTTTTTACATGTATATAGAAAAATTATAAAAAGAAGAAGAGAATAACGAAATTTATGCAATTCATTCAAAAATAAAAATTAAGAAGACTATCTAATCAATCCATTAGGATTAATCTTCTATCTATAAAAATTATATTTGATCATTAGTAAGATCAAAAAATCATCATTATAATATTAAACGTAGCTTGGGATTAAACTAAATCATTAATCTCTCCCAAACTCGTTACTGACAAGATTAATACATAAACTTGAGGTGTTGTGTATAGTTTAGAAGATAAGTGCATATTGGCGATACTGCCAATTGAAGCAGGAGATGACATAATCACTCCCATGAACATACAACACAGAATCAGTTGGCTTATGTAAACCAGCTGGCAGGTCATGTGGGTCTAAATGGGAAGAACCCTTGGACAACATATTTCCAAGGATAAATCACATGGCAATAGATCTTAATCCATTTCAAATGCTCATTGCCCACAAGATATGTCCCATAACCCATATTTGCATCATAACATCATGGGAATTCTTCTTTACTCCTTCCAGTGCTACAAGAGGATCCTCAACAATAAAATAAACCCTCTATGACCGCCTTCTATCCCCCATCACTTACTTACCAGCTTATATAGATATAAATATATTTCACTAGTCTCATAAAGACATTGAAAATAAGTATCTCTAGCTCTACCAGTACTCAGATCATCTCATACTTGGTCCGCACAAGTCTAAAAAAAAGTGGAAACAAGTTTCTCAGTTTACACAACTGTCTCTCATTGTGGTAAGTTTTTAAGTATAACAGAAAAGTCTACTAGCTCCTTTTCTATCTTTTTAAACTTCCCCCATCTCTTTCTAGGCATTAAATAACCCCTGCACCGTCAGGCCCCACATATCTAAGGGGCTCTTGAAAAGCAAACCTGAATAATTCAGGCCCCTTCATTCATCTCACAGAGGGCATTGAAAGCACCCCAGCCAAGCTGGCCCCTCTGTTTAAAAATATTAATAAATATTTTTTTATTTAAAGCTAAAATTATCCATCCCCTTAAAAATACCTCTCAAAAGCCATCTTTTGACACTCAATTTTGAGTATTTTTCATATTTGCAGCTTTGGTACCTGTTCAAAGTACCTGCACAGCTGACATCCATCCATTAGCCATGCAATTTGTTTTCCAGGACTCAGTGTTGTTTTATAATTTGAAAGCAAATCTGTCAAAATCACTAGCTGGTCAAGCAAAATTGTGTGCTTCTCAACCACTAGATATTACATGTGAATCAAATATTACTATTCAATAGTGTACTAAACACTCCACTGATTTTTTTTTTTTTTTAAATCTGTCAAACAACAAAAGCTATAAATAAATAAACATGCTTGAGAAATGAATAAAAACAACAATACTCTTTTTTTTTTTTTTTCCCTAGTGTTCCTTTTCTTTATTCTCTTATACAAAACCATCCATAACATTTTTTATAACGATTATATCATATATATATATATATATCCGCAGGCGTAGCTATAGACCTTTTTTTAAATGAAAAAAATCTTGTCATACAAATACGAACTAGTTAAATTCGTTAATTCACTTGGGGAATTAGGAAAAATCGTTAGATTAGTTAAAAAAGTTTTCAAGGGGGGGTGTTAGAGACGCGATGAGTCTCCAATCATATGCCCCTTGGTCTAGATCTTCCGCCCCGAATACCTCCTCTACCTCTTCCACTATCCATAAAAGAGTCAGGATCAGCCCTCCAAGTGGATGGTGTCTCATGAAGGCGTCTAACTGGACTTGCAATGTTACCTCTACCCCTACCTCGAAGAATAACTGGAGGAGCTGTATCATTGTTTATACCCCTTGATACATTGTTGGGTCTCCATATTTCAGCATTGCTCCTTCGATAAGTTGATGGAGCATCGTCTCTTTGCCATGTGGGTGGTTCGATATTGTTCCTCTGCCATGTTGTGGGTTCGTTGTTTCTTCTCCACGTTGATGGTTCATCGTTTCTTTGGCTTGCCGATGGTTCAACGTTTCTTCTATATGCCGACGGTTCATAGTTTGTTTTCATTGCTGATGCTTCAATGACAGCCGGAGCCATCTTAGAGGAGTGATGATTATTAGACCAAGCCGGACGAGCCCCCGTGGAATATGAACCTCGAGTATTATTCACAGTGGAATGGTTGTGATAATTATTAGAAATCATTGGGCCACCCCTTGGCCAACGACCTTGATCAGATGTATCCGCATGTCCTGATGGATGTGCAAGCACTTGCTTTGGTGGCATTGGGCCCGCAATACTTTGACAAAACTGTAGTGAAGTTAGATTGAGAATTGTGCTAGGCGGAATTGATGCACCTCTGTACATCCCACATCTATAAAAAATAAAAATAAAATCATACGTTTCCACTTCAACGATTTTGTACTACTGAGTTCTTGTCCTTTTCAAATAAACTTACCGCTTTGACAAACTTGTTCCACCAATGAATGGAATGTCAAACACGACATCGATCATTTTAATACCAACTCCGACAACTACTCCCTTGGCGCTAATCGGTACTGTGCCTCGATCACTGACCATACTAACTCGGTCGCCCAATTCGAATGTCTGGTTTCCTAATTTTTCTTCGGGATGTGATGGCTTTAAAACTGCCCGACCAGGGACATTTCGAATTATTGCTTGTTTCGCATGTTCAGGTGATCTAAGACTCAAGAATTTTGAAGAAATTGACTCCAATTTGCTAATCGTATCTGAATCTAGCACCTCAGTTTCAAGTGAAACTCGTTCAAAATCTTTTACCCCCTTTTCCTTGAGCCAAGACTTGACCTCCGCAAGTTTTTCTCTGGTGTTGTGAGGAAAGATTTCTGCAGCATTAAAAATATCTTGTCTCATGTCTAGAGCCCTAAAAATCTCAGGAAAAAGTCGCTAGAAAAAGAGGAGTCAATGGAGATCCTTAAATGACTAAATGGAAACACTAACTCGATATTCATTTATTAGACCAATTGCTTTTTGAGAATATTCCCATCCATTTTCAGTTTTCCGAGTGAAGCCCAGGACCTTTTGGGATTTACCTTGGAACTTCATGCTGAGACCGATGTTGACTTTGTTATCACAGTCATGGTTTTCCGACACCAAGACAGTAGACGTAATCTTGCTTAGAGTCAAAGCTGATATGCCCAGCTGGCTAAGCAGAGAATGAGGGCCAACATATGACTTGCTGCCCTCCACCCTGGCGACTCCGCGAAAAGCCAAATTCTCTTCTTTGTCTGTCGGAAATGACTGGTGATAATATAACGGTTTAACACCAAGGTTCAATCAGCATCGTTGACATAGAAGTATTACTAGGTTGGAAGAAGTAAGTTCTACTGAGCATACTATAATCCGTAAATCAAGCTTATCCTTGGAATGCCCTATCACCTGCCCAGGGGCCCCATAATGAGATGGCCCCAAGAAAAATACTTTACTATCGATCGGCAATTCTTCTTCAATGGGTCTGGCACCTTGTTCCTACTCCAAAAAATAAAAAATAAGCAAGCTAGTCTTGCTCCTGTGACTTTCAAGAATGAGACGTACCGTGAAACGAGGATCAAATGATGAAACCTTCATGACAACTGCTTGTAAGGCATAATCAGATTCACGTTCCTCGTAATCCTTGATTAAAGCGCCATCATCCATCCTCTTCAGGCCTTTGATTGGCTTTGCATGCACAAGAATGTCGATATTGCCAACGACTAAGCCAAATTTTTGGGATAGTTCATGCTGAATGTAGTCAGCAGAACTTTTCCACGCCCGTAACGCAAGGCTGCTATGAGGAGTAGACCGACAGTGGCTTGAATGTAAGTCGAGTTCATACCTAAAAAGGCTATCGGATAGCCCAGTGACTTTGGCTTCTCGTAAAAAAGGGTATCCAACAAATACTTGAGACCCTATCAGCGACTTTGCGAGATCTTCAACTTTGACACCTTCATGAAGATTATGAATATTAATAACAATGGTCTCGCTCTTGCTTGCTGATTGATGCACTCTGATCCCATGAAATTCTAAGCTCCCAGTGTGAGGCAAGTTATGCAGTGAAGGAAATCCAGCAACAGCATCTTTTCCCAACAGGACTCCTTCGCTAAGACCCTTTATAAGATGAAGACCATCCATTGTTGGAAGATCGTAGGTAGTCATTCGCGAATGACAGTTATGAAGATCTGGGAAGAACCCGGGAAAAGAAGAAGGATAGGTAATCGACTCGTTAGCGTCATAGCGAAATTCCCAAGTAGGACCGAACTCGTTCCTTCGACGTTCTTCTGACAGAAGCTTGTGCTCATGAGCTTTCATAGCTTTCAAGAGTCGGTCTTGATCAATAAATGGGATTTTGACAATAGCTTCCCAGTCGTGTTTTTTGCCATTCAAGTCAGTTTCGAATTCACGCGGGAATAAATCAATAATAGGTGATTCTGAGTTGGTCATCAAATCTCGAAACGCGACTGGAATGTGAGCTGAGCTCAACTCAGGCAAAACACCCATTAGTTGCTCAAAAGGCTTAAACGGCTGGCCTAGGGTGAACGAAAACTCGTATGATGACACGTTGTTCAAATCCGATATCATTGGAGAGTAATGATAAGGATAATACCAGCTCCATGAAGCAACACCGTCGTAATAATAATGTAAAACCCATTGCAACCCTTCTGTGTATGCGTAGGTGAGTTTGCGAAGCTGGTCAGGAGAAGAAAAATCAAGCTGCATTTTTTCAAGATAGTAGTTCGATTTCCAGTTATTGAGGGCTGTTTGAAATTTCATCTCTTGTTCCTTGTCAAATCTTTCCTCGTTCCATTCGGGCTCTTCAGCTGCTTTGTGGTACTTCTGGAAAACTTGCTCGGACTGTGATTCAAGCGATTCAACAGAGTTACTAGCTTGATCCAGCTTGACATTTTCCAACATATCATTTATGGCATTCATGTCTGAAGATGATTTGTCTTGATCGAAGGCTAATATAATAAGCGGTTCATCATTCTCGTCAAATTCATCAAAAGAAATACAAAGTTTGAGTTCAGCAGATAAATTCTTGATGAATTTTCGGTCTTTCGCGGGATAGCAGGCAGGAAGTGCTAAAGTTGTTTCATATTTACTTGGTGAATGTAAGTTGGATTTAAAAAAATGTTCAATCTGGTCAAGTAGGGTCCGTTGCGTTTCGCTAAGAATACAGGGGCCATCAGATGTGTTGTTTTTCGGCCTGCGACTTGAAAGTTGTTTACTTTCGATCCAGCTAGAGTCAGCACAGATGTGCTCAAAATTTTCTCGCTCGTACAAAATCAACTCATCTAGAACAAGCTGCAATCGGCGAGTGTTGAGAGTGCCCGCTTCGTTCAAATATCCACCCGCCTGAGGCAAAACTTTTTTATAAATATCAAAAAGCAACCCCAATGCACCTTCATTGATGTGCAGATTAGGAAGATGCGGTAAAAAATCATTTCCAACAAATATGCATAATAGGATGAAATCATCGATGATCCGTTCCAAATCATATTCTAAATTCTCGACTTTCCGTAAACTTGAAAACTCCCAATCTAGATAGTCCCGAACAAGCGAGATATGTAGCAGATAAAATTTTTCGGCGTCAAGACCTCGACTCTGGTTTTTTCTATTGGAGAATTTGACTTCTTCACGCAGTAGACAGAAGTGAGGATCATGTGAGAGCAATGCGAGCATGATGAGATCTGCATCTAATCCATACACACAATGGCGAACGTTGGGATTGTAATCTTCTTGAGCTTTGGAAAGCCGAATATATTCCATGATTTTATGTTCTCCCTCCCCTGGTACCTATGATTCAAAAAGTTGGCGAGATATCATGCGCGCATAAATGGAGGAGATTGGCTAAGAATAATGTGTATTGTGTTATAGAATGATCAATCAGTAAAGAAAAGTGAGCTGACATCATGCCCACTAAGTATCACTTGAACTTCTTGCCAAGCGGAATCTTCAGAGACTTTCTTGTTTATAAAATATTTCAATTGTTCAGACAGTCGAGCCATGAAAGGGGTGCCTGATCACAGGGAAACTCTTTTAGGTCTTTGTAACGCCACACCATGACGATAATCAGCGTAAGTCTTATCACTCACCTGGCGTGATACAGTTACTGTCGAAACCGCTCGTGGTCGGAAGTTTCTCTCCCCTTTTAATCGCTTTCTGAATCAAGTCATGGGTCTCTTTGGCAGTCCTGAATCTCCGGGAACGCTAATGATATAAGCAGAAAAAATGAGAGGCACGATTCACATGTATGCACCTCCAGAATTATCAGTTGAGAAAAAAAACAACTAACCTGCTGGTTCATCTTGGCTCTCGGAGCAACACCATCAACAGCCAGGAAGAATACCTTTTGGGGCTTTACCAAAGAAAATAGATTTTCTAAATAAGAAAATATTGCCAGAAAGATTTCTTCTTCAGTTCTAAAGAGAAAAAATAAATTGATTAGAAACTGTTGCCAAATATTTTTGACGAGACCTGTGGAAGGCATGAGAGGTTGATGACGATAAAACAAGAGACCGAACTATCAAGGAAGATTGATATTACATTCTAAAGTGAGCATTTCCTTCATTTGGATGACTACAATGATGAATGATGCCATTCATATCCAAGTAAAGATTATCTGATTCATTGGAGCAAAACAATGGTTCGATCAATATCCAGGTTTACATTAGTTTAGACAAGAGAGTATAACAAACCAAATGGGGGGATGCGATTTTCCTCCACTAGTTGAAGGACGAAGGGATATCTTTCACTCATCCACCTGAAGAACTAAGCAGGAAATGGTTGATTTTCACGACGTTGACGTTAGCAAGGAACAAACCCAACATTAGGTTATTATGAATGATTGACTTACCTTAGAAACACCTGGAATTTTTATAGGGGAAGTGAAAATGGTATGAAAAGTATCAAGATCTATTTGAAACACGAAATTGCGAAAAGATGGTATGACAAACCCATGATGAAAGGTGTCCAGGGGATGATCGAATGATGTGTTTTTGAAGAATGGCAAACAGCTGCGCTAGCACGTTGTGTAGTGAGCAATATACGGCATGAACAATACTAGTTTTTAGCAGAAATAAATTTACTTACAGAAGTGAATATGAAGCTGATTTATGATTTATGAGAAAATAAACTCGATCAGGAAAAAAAGGGAATGATCATGGGACAGAGCAAATCCCGGGGGAACAGTATGTTGAGATCGGGGGCGAGAAAATGGCTGAGCGATCGATCACGATTTATCATATCAAATTGAGATGACAAATGATCTCTTGAGAGCTCCATCCAATAAAAAGCGTTTTCTCATTGCAAAAGAATTTGTAGATTGGAAGGCTGCCTCTGGCTTCCAACTTTTGCTAATAATACACACTCTGACACTTCAGCTGTGACATCATATCTCCTATGGAATATGTAGGGCGGTTTGTTTGTTGGTTTTAGCCTATGTGTGCCAGATTGCTCCATAGTCAAAACAGGAATAACTAACTGTGTTGATATATTCATAAATTTATTGGCTGTCGAAAGTCTAGCTTGTCAAAACAGGAATAACTAACTGTGTTGATATATTCATAAATTTATTGGCTGTCGAAAGTCTAGCTTGTCAAAACAGGAATAACTAACTGTGTTGATATATTCATAAATTTATTGGCTGTCGAAAGTCTAGCTTGTCAAAACAGGAATAACTAACTGTGTTGATATATTCATAAATTTATTGGCTGTCGAAAGTCTAGCTTGTCAAAACAGGAATAACTAACTGTGTTGATATATTCATAAATTTATTGGCTGTCGAAAGTCTAGCTTGTCAAAACAGGAATAACTAACTGTGTTGATATATTCATAAATTTATTGGCTGTCGAAAGTCTAGCTTGTCAAAACAGGAATAACTAACTGTGTTGATATATTCATAAATTTATTGGCTGTCGAAAGTCTAGCTTGTCAAAACAGGAATAACTAACTGTGTTGATATATTCATAAATTTATTGGCTGTCGAAAGTCTAGCTTAGGTTTGTCTTCAGCAGTGAAAAACAATGATTACAGCAGTTGTGCCCATTGATAGGAAGAGAAGACAATGATCATTGAACGGAGGATAACCTCTCCTTGACAAAAGGTTTTTTTGTGGTTGAATTTCTTCCTTCACTGTTTCTTTATCCATTATTATTAGTACAACAAACAGAATATGCTCCACCAGCACGTGCAATTAATAAAAGGTTGCGATTCTTGTGATTTTTGATTCACTTATTGATGTGTACCTTTTTTCTGAGCAGGCATCATAAAAAATTACTCCGAAATTCAGCTTAAGATTTCCAACAAAATTGTGTGCTATATTGGTCACCATCATAGAACAGTCACTACATAATGATCCTCCACTATCATGATCATAATTTTACATCAAAGCTCACTCCAATTTTCCCCCAACCCTGCCATTGGACTCATTTCCCCCGAACCTTCATTTTTTACCCATGAAAAGTTTTCCTCTGCATCCCATAATCCCAGTTTCCTCCCATTTCTTCATTCAATAAATGCACTCTAATCTCCATGATCTCTTCCTTTTTTCATCATCTAAAAAATTATTTCAAATCCCATTCTCACCACAAAAATGTGACATATTTTGCTATCCTTGCTGCTCGAAGTGCCTGGCAACTATTTTACTATTGTTACTTTCCATTAATTTCCGAGATACAATTTTATCTTTCCAGTGGGTCTTTTGTTTTTCTTTATCTGTTTTCTCTCATCATTAAATGAAAAAAGTATGATCAACCTTAAACTTCTTAGTCCACAAATTTTCTCAATCTGCATTTTTTCTTCTTCAATAAATATCATCAACTCAATCATTCAAGTTTCAAATTAAGAAAAAACCCTAATACAAAAAAAAAAAAGAAATACAAAAAAAATCCAGCCTCCAAAGTAGTTATGAAGACTATCAAAATGTCTTCCTGGAAATACACTTAACCTGCTCCTGCTTCTACCCCTTCCCTGAAGTTGAGCACCAAATCAAATCTCAAGAAGAAGTTAAATTAGCCTCCCTTCCTACTCATTCAAGAAAATAAAATCTGGTGACTGAAATCAAATAATGGGAAAGAACACATGGCTATTCCATTGGGATAAAACACTTCTACCCCTGGGCAAACAGATACGTCAAATATGGTGCCTACATATGGTGAAAAAGGAGGGAAATTTATTTAAAACAAGAAAAAACCAACTGTCATTCAGAATCAGAGTTTATCCATAATTAAACATTGTTTCAGGAAATTGGAGATTCAATATTAAAATATCCAGGAAAACTTACCCTCCTTCATGCATTCCTTGCATCCATGAGATAAATCAATAAATATCTGCCCACAAAATAATATTATTGATTCAAATGAGAAAAGTAATAGCATGTACCAATAGTTTACTAATGAACAGATGATAAAATATTCTATTCAAACTATTTTAATGAGATCATTATCATTGGGATAATACTTCAGATCAGTTTGGAAAGAAAGAATATCTGGATCTTTATTATTCTAATTTTGGTTTATCAATATTGTTTTTTACTTTCATTATTATTTACAAATCCAATCTATTTATAAAGGGGGTCGGTTTTCAAACCGCCCAAAACCTGTCGTGCACCCCCTTTTGACGTCAGGAGGCCATCAAGCGCTTTTTAAATTTTTTAAATATCTTTTAAAAATACTTCTAGGTGTCCTAGAGTAACCAAACTTTTTTCCCAGCATCCTGAGTGCCCTTCCTTCATCTTCTGAGCTTTTTAGCTCCAACAAAGAAATTGAAGTACTCCATATTTAGGGAGTACACAAAATCAAAAAAAAAATCAAAAAAAATGGTTAATGCGGGAAACATGGCCTGAAAATTTTATCACATGTATTTCAACCTTATTGGAATATGGGATGAAAATATTTTCCACGGGGAAGCAAAAAAATTATGTTTTACGTTTACTTTTGCAAAATTTTGGTACTTGCGCCAGTTTTTGCAAAAGTAAACGTAAAACATACTTTTTTTGCTTCCCCGTGGAAAATATTTTTATCCCATATTCAAATAAGGTTGAAATACATGTGATAGAAGTTTCAGGCCATGTTTCCCGCATTAACCATTTCTTTTGATTTTTTTTTTTTATTTTGTGTACTCCCTAAATATGGAGTACTTTGATTTCTTTTTTGGAGCTAAAAAGCTCAAAAGATGAAGCAGGGGTACTCAGAATGCTGGGAAAAAAAGTTTGGTTACTCTAGGACACCTAGAAGTATTTTTAAAAAATATTTAAAAAATTGAAAAAGGCTGGACGGCCTCCTGACGTCAAAAGGCGGTGCACAACAGGTTTTGGGTGGTGCGAAAAACAACCCCCTTTATAAATTATGATAGTAATTCTAAAAAGAAATTTAAGATATCTATGAAAAAAAAAAAATCTAGAACTCAGCAGAAAAAAGGAAAAGAGGAACACATATTTTTTTTAGGCAAAGAAAATATACACAATAGGGGGTATCAAAGTTAGTTTGAAATCCGCAAAATTAATGGCGGATTTCAACCAAATTCGCCATTTCAAATCCGCCATTTTTTTTTTGAAAACAACTAATTATTTCAATGTGGACATATCAAAGTTAACAACTAAACAATCAATTGTTTGGAAAAAAAATATAAAAAAAAATTGACCTGATTCCACGTCAGTGCCTCTCATCCTTTGATTCTTAACTTTCATATGATACAAATCCCATTAAAATAAGTCATTTTTTTCTTGCATCCAAATATCAAAACAGATTTTAACTATATGCTTATCATTGACATATTCTTCATTTTAAACTCCTTGCCTCAAGTCTGACCGTATTATATATCACAATTTATCCGCTGCTGAACTCATTTTTTTCACTCAAGACCTGGATCAAATACCTGGAATCACCTAATTCAAATCGCTACAACCTCAATGGTGTCAAGTTTCTGGTAAAGCTTCAGATCATCATATTGGTAAGCATGATCTCATTCTACCCTGAATCAATTCAGGAGGGTCTTGTTTGAGAAAAAGAGAAAGACTGACCTACCTGGAATCACCTAATTCAAATCGCTACAACCTCAATGGTGTCAAGTTTCTGGTAAAGCTTCAGATCATCATATTGGTAAGCATGATCTCATTCTACCCTGAATCAATTCAGGAGGGTCTTTTTTGAGAAAAAGAGAAAGACTGACCCTTCTACCGTTCATATTTAACAATGACAATGGAGAAAAATCTACAAAAATGGCTGACGACTTACCCGACCAAAGCCCTAAATTTGACCACGATGGCTGACAACTTACCAGACCAAAAACCTGACCTTGACCACAATGGCTGATGACTTACGAGATCAAAACCCTGAACTTGACCAGATCAGTTCAGGATGAAAGAACAG
>KN361911.1:5053-15922 GCA_000785685.1 Uromyces viciae-fabae
ATTGTTAATTTATTTAAACCATGCATAGTTACTCCTATTAATAAGAAATTAACAGAATTACTTGGAAATTATGATTTGAAAAATCCTGAAATAGCCCCCACTGCTCCAAAATCTGAGTACCAATCTTGCAAAAAGAAATCAGATGACATTGCACACCGTGAAACTATCATATCTGAGATAAAAGATGAAATTTTGAATTTAGAGAAAAATGTCTCTGAGTCAATTATTCAAAAATTAGACTCAATTATGATAAAACAACAAGAAAATTTTGAAGAAAAATTATTAAAACAGAGTGATTAGTTTAAAGAATTTATCAAAATTAATAATCAGGAGTTAATTAATACCTTAACTGTACCACTAAATCTTATAAAAAATGATGTGGTAAAGCTAAAATTAAACTCCCCTTCAGTCCCTTTAAAGGAAGAATCTGTACCATTTAAGAGAAATCCTTTTGAGATATAAAGTAGAGGAACCTACTTTCAAATATAACTCCCCTAATACTCCCATTGAGTTAGTTAGGAAAGAAGTGGTAGAAATAACCAAATTGCTTCCCCCTATTAATGATTGGCCAAAGTTTTCAGGAGAAGGAGAATATGATCACATTAGTTTTATTAAATACTTAGAGCACACTATTGAATCATATGGATTTCCTGAAAAAGTCTTGCTAGTTAGATTACCCAGATTATTTGAAGGGGTAGCTTTAGATTGCTTTGTGTCTAAAAGAGAAGCAGTGGGATCCAAAGATTGGAATCATTGGAAAGAACTAATTAAAACTCAATTTGGTAACAGACTTTGGAAAAAGAAGTTAATCAAATTATTTGAAAATGATTATTTTGATCCATTGAGCGAGATAGGAAAGAAGTGGTAGAAATTACGAAATTACTTCCCCCTATTAATGATTGGCCAAAGTTTTCAGGAGAAGGAGAATATGATCACATTAGTTTTATTGAATACTTAGACCACACTGTTGAATCATATGGATTTCCTGAAAAGGTCTTGTTAGTTAGATTACCCAGATTATTTGAAGGCGTAGCTTTAGATTGTTTTGTGTCTAAAAGAGAAGCAGTGGGATCCAAAGATTGGAATCATTGGAAAGAACTAATTAAAACTCAATTTGGTACAAGACTTTGGAAAAAGAAGTTAATCAAATTGTTTGAAAATGATTATTTTGATCCCATTAAAGATAAACCACATCAATGGTGTTTGACTCAAAAGAAGAGGCCAGATTGTACTCACCCTGACCTCTCTCTTGAAGAAATTAATGAGAAATTATTAAGTCAATGTAAAGGAACTCTTGAACATGCCATAAGATGTAGGATAGATATAAACTGTGATCTTACTGAATTTATAGGCATTATGGAGGAAGTTGTAGAACTCACTGGGATTAATAAGACTGAAAAGGTCTTGTTAGTTAGATTACCCAGATTATTTGAAGGCGTAGCTTTAGATTGTTTTGTGTCTAAAAGAGAAGCAGTGGGATCCAAAGATTGGAATCATTGGAAAGAACTAATTAAAACTCAATTTGGTAACAGAATTTGGAAAAAGAAGTTAATCAAATTGTTTGAAAACGAAATGCCCCCAACCCTTAGTTAAGAAGAAAATTAATTTAATAGATTTGGATGAAGAAAATGAACATGATACTGAAAAGAATCATGACTCTGATTGTGACTACCAACAATCTCATTTAGATATAGTCCAATTCGATTATACTTGTTCAGTTATAAATGCAGACATAGGAGATGACATGGTAATTAATGAAATACCAGGAGATGCCACTTTACCACAGAAATGGGATGGAGATCTGGATGTAGGACATATATCAGATGCTAAATTACTAGCCAATAAGCCTGAAATAGGCATGGGATACACGGCTGGTAAAACCTGTTATACCACTACTTTATTTGACCTTAAAAAGGTTAAAGTACTACTGGATGTAGGAGCTTTTTGCTCTTGCACTAGCTCCACCTTTCTGGATCAGATTTATCCAGACTGGACAAAGAAACTGCTACCTATCCCTAGAGGAAAATTTAGCAGTTGTAATGGAAGCATGACTCCTCTAGGCGTCTGCATAGTTATGCCCTTAGTTTTTCCTCATGCTAAAGGATCTCTAAGGTTAACAGTGGAATTTATAGTATTGAAAGAATCTAAATTTTCTTATAAAAAAACTAAATTAGACTACATGAGTATAATAAAAGCAAGGTAAATTGAGTCTAAATAGTGCCTCATAACGGCATGTTCCCCTTTTATCAACCTTTAAATCAAATTGTATTTTCTTTTTTATTTTGTTTGGATTAATCAAGAAGAATTAATGCTCCTTCTTGAATTGTGGTATTTTCCTATTCTTTTTATTATCCTATAGCTGTAGTGTCATGTCATCAGAACATTCACATGAGCTTCTGATGACACTAGTCTTAGTCAAAATATCTATTCTTTTCTTGTCTAAAAATACTTTTCAATATTTTTCTTCATTTTTTCTCATTTTTATTTTAAACTATATTAAACCCCCCTGGAATTTGTCCAGAGGTCTTCTTGTTTTTTCTTCTCTCAAATACTCCGTACTGGAGAAGAAATTAAAATCATTGGCTCTTTTCCTCTTTTTTCTTCTGAGCCATTCCAAGGATAGATCAAAAATCCCTCTCCTTGTCTTGAATTTTCTCCTCATATTGTTTGCTATTAAAATTTTTTAAAAACAAGAAAAATAAAAATCATAAAAAATAAAACTTATATATTTTTTTATTCTAAATTTCAACACTGACTGATAAAGGACCGCCTGGCTCCAGAATCAATGAGAACTGAATATGGTACTGAATGATGAAAAAGGATCAGTCGCAGCTGATTCAAAGAATCAGTCTGTAAAAGGAAAATTTTAGGCTGAGGGTTAAGGGGACACATAGAAGGCAAAGAGGAGTAGTTAATTTCATGTGTAACAAAAAAACTACTCAAGCTTTTTGTTGAAATAAGCCTTACTCTTCTATGCCCTCTGTCCTATCAGGGAAACCCCTGGCAGGTTGAAACCTAGTCTATGAACTTAAACCTAGTTTGTGAATGTCATCTAAAAAGAACCGGTTAAAAAGCTCCAAAAATTTACTCTTTCAGAGCAGAGAATTTTTTATGAAGAAACTGCTCAACATTTCATTTCTTCAATATTCTCCACGCTTTACTTCAAATAAAAACTGATTCGGTGAGAAAAGAACTCTTTTCTGTTCTTTTCACCACTTTTCTGACATGTCTCAGTCTCTTCAGTCTTAGCCAGTTTAACGACTCCTAGGATCAAAAAGCTCATACACTCAACTGCTTGGTTAATTCAAACCTGTATGAATCAATCATCTTTTTCCTTCTTCATTTCTTTTTTTCTTTCTTTTATTTCTTTTATTTCATTTATAAAAAATATATATATCTAAATTGTTTCTTAATCCATCTCTGTCTTACTCACTACAAATCATCAGAACGCTTTCCTTCCTGCTTCTTCAACTCTTTCCTGCTTCTTAAACTAAAAAGCTCTAAAATATTGTGGTATGGAATCTTTAAAATATTTCCAAGAATTATCTTAAAAAAATTATATATCTTATTTTTGTTTTCTTCTTCTAGTTCTGGTTTTGTTTCTCGTAATAAAAACTCAAATTTTATCACTTTTCCCAACTGGGAAGCTTTAAGGGCGGAAGAAGCGGTACAATTTGCATAGTTTTCAGCCTCTGTAATGCCAAAGACTAGTCTTTCTAGCTATACAGGGTGCAAAGCGTATTTTTAGGTGGTTTGGATAATTATTTTTATAAATAATTATAATGGATGAGATAATATTTTTTTATTTTAATATTTAATATTTTAAATATTTTTGTTTTAAACAGGGGCCAGAGCCTCTGGGGTTGTTTAATGCCCTGTTGGGTAGTCAAGGGGCCTGCTATGCAGGGGTTGTTCGAATGCCCTTATATTTTGGGGCCTGCTAAGCAGGGGTTGTTTAATGCCCAAAAGTTCTAGTATATTTCAACTAGCTAAAAAAGGAGAAGGTAGGAGGTACTTACTAACCTATTAACCTTCAGTTTAAGAGGGCAGCTGGTCGTCCTATTTGGCTAGAGTAGGCAGCTAAGGAGTTTAAGAAGTGGGGAGTTGATCTAATAAGCTTACTGGGTAAAAATACTTTGAAGATTTATATATGTATCTTAAGTAATGTATGACTAAGGTGTAACTGTTGATTGATGGGGGATAAAGAGAGTGGAGAGAGGTCCTTTTATATTGTTTGGGATCCTCTTGGGGCGCTCTAAGAGTTTGTGTAAGTGTCTCATGAGTGTTGTAGGTGTTTTTAGCTATTTTTGACGGATTCTGTAAGCATGAGAACTTTTAATTTAAAAGAGTTCTCATGATGAAATTTTTATTACAAGTTTATCTCCGTCCTAGCTTGGATTCTATATATTTCGAATAACTTTGTAATAGAATTTATGATAGATTTGTAATTATGAATTCATTATAATGACAGGTAGTTTTATTGTCATTTTATTGAATTCTGTGGGCAATATGAATTTTGTTTGACACAAGGTATGATGACGTGTGATTTATCCTTAATAAAGCGTCATCTTTTCTTGCTTTCTATAGGCTCATATTTGAAATAACTTCTCTGAATGAGAAGTTATGATTTTTACTAACTACCGTGGATTATCTGTAGTTTAGGAACTATTGGAAATTCTTTATTTCAATTCAATTTTATTTAAAATAGATTTCATATATTTTTTATAATATATTTATATTCTCAATCCCACGGGAAAAATAGAATATTCCTTGGGACATTATTAATTCCATGATTGTGTCTATTTTTTAATAGTATTATGGTATTATTATTATTTAAGTATTTTTCGAGTTTTTGGCCCATTCAGGCCCGCGTGGATTGAAACTTGAGATTATGTAAGCCAATTAAAAGGCCGCTTCTTTTTCTCTTGGCCCATTCAGGCCCGCGTGGATTGAAACTTGAGATTATGTAAGCCAATTAAAAGGCCGCTTCTTTTTCTCTGTAACCTATCACTGGGTTACACTGCCTTGCCGAGCATTTAGAAATTTCAACACAAGTATGTACATATCTCTTAAACTATACACCACACCTGCTTTTTATGCTTTTCTGGTGCTTAGTCCATACACATAGTGTGTATGATGTCCTATCTCCTAAGGCAAAAAGGTTTTCCTCTTATTATTATCTAAAAAACATATTTATCTATTTTTAAGATAGAAGGACTAATTTTTCATTAGTACTCCTGCTGAGTGACTAAGGTTATTTTTACCCAAGGAATTCAAAAATGTAATAATAATTTACTTTTTGTTACTCTCAAAGGGAGTAATTTATATTTTCTTTATTTCTTCCTTTTTGTGTTATTTTATTTTTTCTTACTTTATTTCTTCTAATATTTTTATATTAAATGTTGCTCATGTTGGCATGCTCAACATTGTAGCATGCTGACAACAGTACTCAAGAATATGCTTAGCTCCATAATATAAGCATAAGCCAAGTTTGGTAAACTGCTCTTTTCCAGAGGTATCGAGTTTCCTGTTGGTGCCAAGGAGTTTGGCAATTTTTTCAGGGACCTTTGACAGAATTTTTGGCTTGATGGTGCTGCCTGGGGCAAGCGCAGGCTGAGAAAATTTTCTGGAGCCATCTTTCTTTGGCGGTTCCTTGTCCTTGTGAGGTTGGCCAGGAGATTCCCTCTTCTTTTCTTTCTGACATTCATGGTAGCAGATGTCAATCTTGAGGGTGTGGTCAACAAACTCCTTGAGCAAGGTGATGGGTTTAACGTTCTGCAAGAGGAGGTCCAGAATGCGAGTTGGCAAACCTTTGCGGAATAAAAACATGAGGGTGCAGTTGCTCCGACCATCCATGCGGCATTGAAGATCCCGAAAGGAATTGATATAGTTGGAGGAGTGGTCGCCCTCCCACATTGTAAGGTTGTTGAGCTTGTGTTTGATGGCTCACAGTTTGTTGGGGTAGAAAAAGAGGGCGAAGAGCTGAGATTCAAATTTATTCCAAGAGTTCATCAAGAAATTGGGATCTTCATTGTTGATAATTTTGTGGTAGGGCTGGACCCAGTCAAATTCCTTTCCAACAGGGTTGGAAGAGGTGTATACTGTCTTGCGACAATCCATGAGGAAATTCTGAGGCTTTTTGAGAAAAATTAGCTTGCACTGTTGTAAATACAAACACAACTTAGCTGAGAAAGAGCCGTCATAAGTGTTGGGCTTCTTCATCTTCTGGGGTTTTTAAAGCATTCTGCCTTGGAGTGGCAGTGCTTCCCTGGGTGACAAGTTGGGTGAGAAGTTGCACAGCATCTTTGAAGGTATTGCTGGTAGGGTTGGTGAGTGGTGCAGCGGCAGTCTTGGTAGGAGCTCGAGGAGCATGGTTGTGGGGAGCTCCCAAAGATTTTTGGAAAGTGTCATTGCCCTCATTGTTGTAAACATCATTGTCATTGTTGTTATCCGGTAAACCAGTGTAAGACAATGTGTGAGCATGATTGCTACGGGTGGCGGAGGCATTGGAAGGGAAAGCTTCTGAGGTTGCAGGGCATGGGGCAGGTGCTCAAGGAGTTCCCTCCAACACCATATTTCAAGAAGTGTTGGCGCGATTAGTGGAAGTGAAATGATCAGAGGTTGGGGAATGGGCAACAGGCATGGTGACAGTTGAAGGAAGTTTAAGACAAGGAAGGAAGGGGAGAAGAACTACACAGGAAGAAAGGCTTTAATGGGTAACTCGAAGAAGTGAGCTAACCAGACAAAGTTAGATACTGTCACACGGCTGCTGGTGTAGGCAGCTCGGTGGTCACTAGGAATGAAGGGGAATAAGACCAACAGCAATAGTCTGCTACTCAACATAATTCAGGTTTTAGATTGGAATGTGAGTCAGGTATTAAAAGGAGATTTGAAGATTTACTTCAAGGGATCTCTCAAGTTTGAGGCTCTGAAGGCTTTAATGGAAATATTTTGTTCTAGAAAACTTAATCTAATTTTGTGAGGAACATTAGAAAGGAAGTACAAAAGCTTTTATAGATGAGAATAAACAAGACATAAGCATATGATGAATGAAAGAGGCATAGCATAAGAAATGCACGGGCTTCGAAGTAGAAACTGGTTGTGAAGGGAGTAAAACTGGATTGGTCAATACCTTTAGGAAGGCTGAAACAAGAGTAAGAGAGGGGGGAACATTTGTACCCGGCCTACAGTCACAGAAACCGGAGGGAGACGTAGTGTTGCTGTATGCACTAAAGTGCGAGCGAGATGCAAGAGTGTCCGGATAACAAAACTGGATCACTAAATATGCAGAAAAGGAGGTAATAAATGTAGGCTGAGGATCTAGCTGATCCGGAGTTTATCATGTGAGTGCAAGCGGAGAGTTTAACCGGAAAAGGATATTTAATATTGTTTAGCTTCTTGCGCAGTCAATCTTAATCCGGCAAAGCCGCTTCATTGTATGACAGAGGAAAACACTGAGGATAGAGCTCCTTATATAGAAAAATGGTGTGAAAAATGGGGTACAAACGGAAACAGGGTTGCCAAGAGGTTTTTCCTGAAGCAGTGGACATACATAAAACAGTAAAGGTGTATCTTATCTTATCTCCTTCCAGACATGTGGTTTAAACCCTTTTGAAACAAGTGGGATCTGTAAAATGAGATCAGAGGATTTCTAAACACGTGTAAGTATGTGTGTCATCCTGTTTTAGTTGAATATGTACAGTAAATTTTTGGAATTATAGTGACTCTAAATTAAATGTAGTTAAATATAAAATTATTACTCTTCTAAATGTTAATATAAACAACATATTAGGGGGTATCAAAGTTAGGAAATGCGCCATTTGAAACCCGCCATTTTTTTTTGATCAAATCCGCCATTATTACTGGCGGAGTTTTGAAATACACCTGCCCCGGGGTAGGTGTATTTCAAAACTTGAATATGGCGGATTTCATGGTCAAAATCAGCCATTTCCCATCTTCTTAACCCCTTTGATAATTCACTGTCCTTTTCTTATTTTTTCACTCACCACTTCACTGATTGACTTTTTTTCTTTTTTTAATAAAAATCATCAAAATCCAATTTTCCTTTCAAAAAAACTCATCAAAATCCAATTTTCCAGGTCCCACAAGTGAGTTTTTTTTTCCTATTCATTTTCACACAATACTTACCTCACATAAATATGCCCCAGGTCAGACAAGTAAGCTTTTTTCTCTCTCTGATTTTCACTCAACACTTAATAACTTGGAAACTTAAGGATAGATTTCCGTCAGAAAAATAAAATAACAACATTGAAATGAACAAGATAGAAAAATAAGAAAGAAGATTAAGAGCGCTACCTTAAGGAAAGAAACTAGTAAAAATAAGATAGACTAAATTTTAGACTGAAAATATTTTTTAAGACTGAAATAAAAACTAAGAAATAAAAATTAATCTTGATGAGTTATTTTGATATGAGTTTTAATAAAGAAAAATATAAAAAATAAAATACCAATGTTTATAATTATTTTGATCCAATGTATGGACTGGTGCTAGCTTTTGCTTTGATTCTGATTAAGACTGAAATGAAAAATAAATAAAAAATAAAAATAAAAAATAAAAATAAAAAATTGAAGAATGTTTTCTTTTAGTGATTTGATGATTTTGTTGAATTGTTGAGAAAAATAAAAATACCAGTGTCTTGAATCCAGAACTCTTTCACTCTTTTCTTCTTGTTTTTGATCTTGTTGATTTTTAAGAAGATGAAAAAAAATTAGAATGAAAAAAAATTTCAAGTATGATTAAACCTGAATTTTCAAAGTTAGACCCCCTGGCTGAGATTAGTCTTGAATGTTGACACACCCCCATGCTTGATGCCGCTAGAGCAGAAAGCAATTTAGTCATTGATGGTCTTCAAAGCTCTTGTTATTTGTTTTTGATCTTGTTGATCTTAAGAATATGAGAAAACAAATTAAAATGAAAAAAATTTTTAAGTATGATTAAACCTGAATTTTCAAAATTAGACCCCCTGGCTGAGATTAGTCTTGAATGTTGACAACACTCACCTCACATTGGATTCTTTTCCTTTTTTAAAAAAACTAATCCAAATCCACTTTTCTTGGTCCAACAATGTGAGTTGTTTTTTTTTCCTTGCCATTTTTCAACCAAGATTCACCTCAAATAGAAACTCACATAGATATCCTCCAGGTCAGAAATATGAGTTTTACTCTCTCTCTACGTTGCACTTGCCACTCATCTTACATTTATTCTTTTTCTTTTTTGTAAAAAAAAAATTATCAATATCCAATTTTCCAGGTCCTCCAAGTCATAGGATGTACAACATCTTCAATCAATTCGATCTCGGCAACCGTTTTTTTTTATGGCAAAACTTTTGCACACAAAGATGTAGCCTGTGTTCTCAGCATTCATTTTATGTAAAAATTGAATGAATTGCTTTTCTGGTTCAGGAGATATTGATGTTCAAAGTTTTACAAAATTTCATCACAACTCAAATGGACAATTTTTTATATTTTGATTAGTTTTCTTCTCTTAAGTTGAAAGATCCCTCTTCAACTTTCTCTTTCCCTCTCGCAGTGTTTTACATGGAGGTTTCTATTGGGAAAACGGTTCTCCAGAACCCTTCATGTTCACCCGCTGATGGCCTTCTTTTCCTTTCTTCCTTATGTAGGAGCATTAGAAAATTTTGATTCAGAAATCGATGCTATCCTCATTCCAATCAAGATAGCATATATCATTGAAAGCTTAATTCATGGTAAGAAATCTGAATATTTATTGAGTAGATATTATAAGAATTCAAGCACAACTAAAAGAATAATTTCTTATCAATGTATTGTACTACAACACATTGAGAATGATAACAATCAAAAAGATTACTTTTATTCTTTTTATGGTTTTATGATAGTGGATAGCAGAGACTGATATGGACAAGAAACAAGACAAGAGACTGATTGATTGCACTAGATTAGTTTTATTGCCAACAACTCATCTTAAGTTACTAGTTCTCTTACTTGATAATTTTTGTTATTTTATTATGTCCAATGAGCTTAAACCAGCAAGTGATTTTCTTTATTGATTCTAAACAAATTTTAAAACATGCTGATTAGCTTTGCAATTAAATTGATACAAGCAGAAGATAACTTGCATTCCTGGTACTGATATTGCTATGCCATTTTTTTGTTTTGATGAATTTTTGAGTCAATTCAAGTGATCTGGAAACAATATTATCTGCATACCACTCTTCTCAATCTCATCTGTCCCATCTTTATGAAATAGTGTGTTTGCTCTAACTGCATCTGTGATGGTTAAAATTTCATGATTAGCCTCATCATCTACATGACTCCTGTTTCCCTAGCTTTGCTTTCATAAGAGAACTAGATGATTTATGCAAGATTTTCATTCTAATTAATTATATTTCTATTTATTGAAGGCTTAGTTTTGCTTTCATAAGAGAGCTAGATAAGCTATGCAAGATTTTTAACATAAGATAGTTAGATAAGCTATATTATGCAAGATTTTTAATATACTTTGTTCTCTTTCTATTTTTGGCAGAAATCTTACAGATATGATGTATTATTTTCAAAATTGCATTACCGGGTGGAGACAACCAGTTGAAGTATTAATATAAACCATTGAGTTTGTCGTGATGTGAATGGGGGTGATGCCAGGGATATGAACCAGTTCTTGAATAAAACAAATGAGTTCAGTGGGGGATGAATAGTGATATGGTTCCAGGTCAGACATGATTCAATAAGTTCAAAATGAAAAATAAGTCTAATATAACTTTATAATTAAAATTGGATGTAAGAAAAAACTGACCAATTCACCACAAAAAATATGGACTCACCCTCATGAGGGTGGTAATGCGGTATCTGATCTGTATCTGTGGTGTATCC
>KN361912.1:0-15591 GCA_000785685.1 Uromyces viciae-fabae
GATTTTCCCGCTGATGTAAATAGAAATGAAGACTAGTAATCCTGTATCGTTCTTTTCTAAAAAGATGTGTTGTATACCCTATTCTATTATATATGTTATGATGATGATGTCCCTCCCATTTACAACTTTTCCCCTCCCTTCCCATCCCGCGCCCGATTCCCCCGATTCCACCCTACTCCCACCGTTTCCCCCCCCGATTTCCGTCTCCGCAGCCGTTTGCCCTAATCACCAATCCCGCATCCGCCTTACTTCCGGAACCCTTACTGCTAACCGATACCACCCTACTTCTCGCAGCCCACCGGTTCGGATCGTTATCCGTTGAACGACCCTCTCCTTCCCCTGCTGATCCGCAGCCCTTAGCACCGATCTACCCCGCAGCACCTCCCTGAGTAACCCACGTCTGATTGCTTAATCCGCACCACCGCTCAGCCCCCGAAAACCGTACCTTCCGCTTACCCTCCGCGTTTGGTATATCCTAAGGCGTTTAACCTTGCAGATACTTTCCATCTTCGCCAAAGCTAATAGATCAGCTAGCACGATGCTTTTCCCTGCTCCGCATGCCTCTCCACCTTCGCCACCGATACCCAACACGAATATAAGTACCACAACGTGCTCAACCAAAGAGGCACTCTTTATTTGCAAACCTGGGATGTTCAAATCCCTGAAAAAATATTCCACTCTTCAACTCAACAGGAAGTTGTTCGTCAACCTGATCCTCTACCAAATATAAATAGGGCCTCTACTAGAGACAAAATCTGCAACACTTTATGTATTTGATCCAATCCTCTTTGATCTCATCAATTGGTGTGGTAATTATTTGCAACCTAGGTTGATCTTACTCAAATTTTAATTTCTCTCAACTTATGATGCCTCTCAATATGTTTTGTGTTTTTCATATCCTTACTTGAGTAATACAACTCCAATCAATTTTTCAATAACGCTTCGTATTCTGAGAGCACTTTTTCACCAGATCTCCTCACTGATTACCCAAACGCATGAGCTAATACTGATCCTATTTGCCCATACAAGTGGCCTACATGGATGTAAATTGGCATGGCCTAAATTATAAATAACACAGTTGAAGTTTGACTAACTAAGTGAAAAGGAAAGCAAAACAGCCTGCCATAGAACTGAAGCAGGTGTCTGAAAACGCGAGGATATTCATATGCAAATGGTTGAAATTGATGAATGGAGAGTATGAAAAGTGTGCTCAAAACTGGTGCACACATCTGGTGACTTAGATTTCACTAAAGATGGCACTTGATACCCGGGTACCTGTGGCGGGTGCAGGTACCTGCCCAGAAAACCTCATATTGTGGACACCCGCACCCGCACCTGCACCCGTGCAGGGGGCTTGGGGGGGGTACCCGGGTACCTGCGGTTGTGGAACTCTCTTAAAGTGGGTCCTGCATCCTTGCATAACTCCTGTATATATAAAATAACTAAATAACAAATAAATGAAAGTGCAGCGTCAAACAGCTCAACCCATTTAAGTAAAAAAATAAAATAAGATAATAATAAATCAAAATCACCCCCAACAGCCAAAAATTTCCCCATTGGGGAAATTTATGTTTTTTTGCAGTGTATCCATATATAAACATAATATGTCAGCGCACGGGTGTATGGCGGGTACCTGGTCCGGGTACCCGCTGTAATTTCTCCCTCAGATGTGGACACCCGCACCCGCACCAGGCACCTGTTTCCAGGTACCTGCCTCCCAAAGGAGGTACCCGCAAACAGGTGCCAGGTACCTGGAAACGGGTACCTGATGCCAACTTTAGATTTCACTGCTGCATTGGTAGATTGAAAGGCAGATGCTGATGCCTTTGAGTAGGGAATGTCAATCAGCCAAGCCATACATCACACAGGATAAGAGCATCAGTCACCCCACACTTTAAGAGCACATCTCTTGAGCAAGATAACATGTAAGTTTTCTTCACATTCTGTGAAAACCAAGAATTGAATACTAATTTCTGTAAGAATGTGTTGCCTTCAATTTATTTCATTCTTCAAGTTTCACTTGGATGTCACCAAAATCATGTGTGCGCCAATTTTGACGCGACTCTAGCTCTTTCATTTTTTATTATTATTTTTCATTTCATTTTGTTCTTCTTTTCTCATTCACTTCAAACCACTCTATTTCAATAATCAAAATCAAACCAATCTCAAATCTCACTCAACTCAAACTCCTCAATCAACACTCATCATAAAACTCAAAGCAACACCTTCCATTGTCCTTGGTGAGAACAAGATACATTTCAATCTATAAACTAAAAATAAAAAAAACAATAATAATAAATTTAATTTTAAAAATAATAATAAAATATTTCTTTTATCAAAATCAAAACTAATTCTTCTTGTTCTCTCAGTTCTCAAAGCCAGAATAATTGTCTTCCTGTCTAAATAAAATATATGTCATTCATTTCAGAATTCAATTCAAAAATATAATTGTTGGTTTTCTTATTCTTTCAAATTCTTCTCTCATTCAGAATCTTGTGTTGACTTGTTGTTCCAGTGCTAGTCCTCTTTAGTAATTAACTCTTCAATTCAAAATCTGAAATCTCTTAATTTCAGATTCCTCAGGTTCCTCACCAATCTCTTGCTTCAATGGACTGTGGCTAGTAAAAGCCAAGTGCCATGTAATTTTAGCTAGTGCAATGCAGTTGGGGGCTGCGGGGTCTTGCGTACAAGATGGCAATTCTTGCTGTTCATCAGGAGGGTTGTGGTATATCTCTATTTAGTTATTAATATTATCTTCTGGATGAATCTGTGGGGTAAACTAGCTGGGATTTGTAAATGTAATTTTTTGTAATCAGTGTTGTCCGTTTCATTGTCAGATATCAGAGCTTCATGAGGTGCGGCCCAACTTTCTGCAGTTGCTGAGGGATTATCCAAGTTAAGATCAGATAACATGTTGTACATCTTCCCCAGATGAACAGCATGTCAGTATTCAAATTTCAAAAGAGCGAGAATAAGTGTATTTACCATCTCTGATAGCCCAAATTTCTCCAGTTGAGAATGAAGTCTGCCACCACCACTTGCATCACACAACTCTTTGACCATCTAGGTCGCAAAAAGATCAAAACCAAGCTGATTCAGCAATAAATCATCATTTAAAGTGTCAAATGATTGTGTACCTTCCACTTACTCATCATGGATCTGTATTGTGCATCTAAGCTGGTCATGGGTAAGTCTGTGATTGGGGGGAAATTGTTTTTGTGCCATCAATTTTCCTTAAGGAATATGGGCAAAGGAATAAAACCAGAGGCCTCTTCATCTGTGGTGTGATACTCTGTCCATAATGATTTTATGAGTGATATCAACTCCAGAAATAGTGCTTCATCCCATGTGAAGCAAGGCAGCCTCAAGCTATTGATCTGAGCTTTTTTATCAGTAAGGAACAACCAATTCACATTGATTTTCAAGTTGGAGATCTCTTTCTCAGCTTAGTTCAGAATTCAAGCCTGTTGCAGCACCACAGCGGCACTTTTTTCCTTTTTGTTGAAATTATGACCTAAAATTTGGATAATTTTTTATTAATGATTCAAAATTTCTTTCATAATTTTTTTATTTGATTTAATAATGAATTTTTATGAGAATAAGGACTAGAGTTATTCAGGGAGGAGCTCTAGGAAAGGTTCACAGATAAGAGAGTGAAAAAGAACCCATAGTTTTATTTATTTCTGACAACAGCAGTTTAAATAGAATAAAAAAATAATAAGCCCCCTGAACAACATGTCAGGGGTTTAAGATGGTTCTAACAAAAAATGACAAGTTAATAAAATATTTAAAACAGCTAGAGATGATAAAAATAACTTGAAATGGGTGAATGCCTCTTAATCACAGTATTTTAGCTCACTACTATACTTTAAATATTTACATTTTAAATAGAGGAGTTAATTCTAATCACTTAACTTCCAAATAATAAAAATAAAATATAATTCAAAATAGACTGCTAGAGAATGAAGCAAGCTGATCAGGGTTTGATGACTACAAGGCACATACCACCAGCTACCATCTACTTGAGAATTTCATCTTAATTTTAATTTTCTATTATTTTTATTTAAAATATATTCATTTGAAATATATTCATTTGAAATTAAATTAATATTGATTAAAAAAAACTGAGAATAAGCATACTTTGAAGATAATCACTTAACTTCCAAATAATAAAAATAAAATATAATTCAAAATAGACTGCTAGAGAATGAAGCAAGCTGATCAGGGTTTGATGACTACAAGGCACATACCACCAGCTACCATCTACTTGAGAATTTCATCTTAATTTTAATTTTCTATTATTTTTATTTAAAATATATTCATTTGAAATATATTCATTTGAAATTAAATTAATATTGATTAAAAAAAACTGAGAATAAGCATACTTTGAAGAGTGGTCAAGAGGACCAAATTCCAACACTTTTCAATCACTTTGGTTGGCCTTTGTTTGCATTTGGAGGAGGATTTCTTCACTGTTGCTGAGTTTCCTAATTGTTTTTATTTGTTGAATCATAATTCTTACATTTAACTTAACATGTGTCACTTGCTTATTGCATCTTCAGGTCTGCACACAGTTATCATTTCTTTCTGTCTCATTTCTTATCATTCATTTCATCATCAATTGATTCTTTCATTTCATAATCAGGTGTGCTTCTTATTTACTTGCTTGTCAGTCAGTCTTGTGTACTTAAGCACAACTTGGTTCTTTAAAAGGTGTGCTTCTTATTTACTTGCTTGTCAGTCAGTCTTGTGGATACACCCTGTATCATATTGCATTGGGCCCACAAATACAGGTTTTGGAAAAACATGTATTGGAAATCAATAACAGATACATAAAAAATATATGTATTTTGATACGACAACACACAATACGCAATACATGTATTGCTACTGTTTCATCGTTGGCTAAACAGGGCCTTATGACTGTGAACCCTCCTAAAGTTGTTGTCCAATAGCACTCATTTTCTGGCATCATCTCCCGCCACAAGATCAACCCACGAAACAGCGTGCAAGCTGCATAATCAAGAATGACTGATCAAATAAAACAATTCCACTTTTGTAAGGTATGTATAGACCAAGAAGAAAGACCAAAACGGAAAGGATAAAGATACATATTTAACTTATACACATCACTACAAACTTGAATATGAAATATTGATAGATGTGAATAAGAATCCCGCACAGAAAAGCCAACATAAAGATGGCTGGTTTTTTCTCTAATTTTGAAGCAGAAATTAAATCATTATGACGATAGGCAATGTCCGACTCCTCATATAAAAATGGTGGCTGGCTTGAAACGAATTTGAAAATAAGATTGGGCGCAAGAATTGAATTCAAACTTTGGCGTCTGAGGGGAGACGGTCTTGGGCTGGTTTATGATGATGGTTCAGTATCATCGAACGAATTCATGTCAATGGTAGCCAGGGAATATTTCGAAGGCACGAAAAGTGTGGCGGGTCCGTTAATCCGACTTGAAAGCGACTTCTGACCCGATTTTTTTACACTGTTGGGGGATTGGGGTTCTACCTTTATACTTGGTGTTAGTAAGGGCTGTGAGTTTTTTGGCTCCGACACATCAGGTATACTTGCTTGGGAAACAACCTGACGATTGGATTCTGTCGTTGGACATCCCGATCGCGCCCTAATTGAAAAAATATTTCTTGTCCACTTTGCGATTAACAAGGAGTAAGCGATGCACAAGTGAGATTTAGCTGTCGTTCAACGTTTTTTGACGCCATAGCGAGCAAAAAACTCACACAGAACACGACTGAATCAACAAGACCGGCCAAAGAGAATAACACTCCACATGCTATTTGGATATCTAGAGGCCAAGGATGTCCGAAAATTCCTGAAGTTCTATCAATGGCCAATGGCAGCATGAGGAACAGGTAACAAATTGGGTAAATAAGCATCTTCTTCGCTGCATTTTCCATCGAGAGTTCTTCGGCAGAGCGATCGCAACATTTTTGGGAATATTGATTGCGAAGCCCGCGGCGAACGTTCCAAAATATCAAGACATAAATTACTGCCGAGCCAACTCCCAAAAGATAGAGCTTTGATTGGAGGAAATATGTCAGGAAATACGTCGAAAACAAGTTCACAGTTAGGAGGGCAAATGCTTACCCAGACGTAATGCAAGCAGAGCCTTTCCCAGCGGTAGGCGCTGCTAATCCAACACCAACCA
Source organism: Uromyces viciae-fabae (assembly GCA_000785685.1). NCBI lineage: Eukaryota > Fungi > Basidiomycota > Pucciniomycetes > Pucciniales > Pucciniaceae > Uromyces > Uromyces viciae-fabae. The sequence continues at coordinate 6,185 of KN361912.1, forward strand.
CCGGCAGGGCCATCTAGCGGGAAGTAAAATCATTAGCAAAAGTCAAACAAGTAAAACTCTGGATCCTTACAAAAAGGGCCAAGAGATTCTTTGGCCAGGGCAAGAGGACCTATCATCGTCAAAGTGAAAACCAAAGCCCATTTGGTCGCCAAGACAATGAGAAGTGCAGAACTTGAGGGTGGCGCGCGCTTAATAAGAACAATGAAGGTGTGAATTGCAATGATCATAGTTGCAAACGCGCCACTGGTATCACCTAGTTGGATCAAAACTCCTTGTACTGTGCAAACAGTGGAGTCGTTCAGAAATAACTTTCCCACATGAGCGAGATTGAGCAGGAAGCCTAATGCTTGAATAAGATCCGAGGCGAGAAGATCAATAAAAACTGAACATCAAAGTTGAAAATTGAAAAAATAATCAGGTCAGATGCTAATGGCCCAATCCAAAGTGATCTGGATATATATTCCAACTGATCAACGTACGTATGGCGAATTGGCTGCGTAGAAACTTCAAGCAAAATTCGTCTGAACCAATGACGCTACGAGATTTGGGATCCCAAAGGCGTAGCCGGAAATACACTAGGGTCCCAATCAAAAGTAAAGTTGCCAAGAAAGAAAGCTGTTATTTTCAAAAAAAAGAACAAAAAAAGAACGCTTGAATTTCGTATGCTTCCGTTGAGCGAAGCGTTGTTGTACGCACCTGTGCTGCTATTGCGACCGTCTGCGTTGAGGGCGAAAAGAAGCATTATGAGACTCAGGCGCTCTATATATCCAGATCATAAAATTTTGCTCACTAGAATGCCACCTTGATGTCCTGAGAGAGGCTGAGGAGTCATACCAGCGAATGCAATCAGTTCGAAAATACGAAAGTGAGGTGGGGTATGAGTGAGGTATGTATGTGACTACCCCAGGAGAAAAAATCCTGATGCGGATCCGGAGGTGGAGGAGGATCGGTGAGAATGAGAAAGAGTAGTCTAGGCGTTATGCTGATCTTGTAAGTGTATATAGACTAGGTGCTATGCTGATCTTGTATCTTGCGCAAATGACGGCGAGATTTGTCAGCTGCCACCAGCAGGCACGATGAGACCTTCAACAAAGACGTGAGTTCGTTGGTGGAATCGCAGCTTAATACATTTTGTGGTAGTACAGAAAGACGCGGACAAAAAGATTTGGCGAGATGTACTGGAGCAGCGGTTCATTAAAGCTCATTCAAATTCAGATCATATCCAGATCATAGAGAGAAGGAAGGAAAGCTAGCATAGAGAAACTTGAGCCTTACCGGTACGACAGAAAGGATCTATGAGATAAAATATGAAAGCATTATTGATTTCACTAACACCGGAACGGCTGGAAAGACCATGCAGGTTGGAAAACAGGTCGTCACGGGCACCATGTACATATGTTAGAGGAAAACAAAGGTACTGCAAATCCAACCAACCACAAGTATTGGCATTTTAAGCTCGGCGTGATGGTGAAATCAATTGCGCTTGTAAGAAGTAACAACAGAAGTTACAGGCCGGAGCACCATGCGGTTAAGCCTTCCGACCGTCGCTTGAAAGTTGAAACTGGACAGAACTAGAATAAGGCTGGTTGAACCTTTATCTTTGTCATATGTAAAACAAAAGTGGATTACAACCAGGCGTCGCGGATTCGCAGGTAGCTTGGATTACAGCGATTTCCCTCCATCACTTCAAAAAAGAAAGAATGAGCATGTGCATTGTACAATGTCGGACATTCATGTGCATATTTCAGATGTGGCTCCTCTGGGCTGGCGTATGGCGTTCCTTCCGATCAGTGTGTAAAATTCGTGAATTCACCGAAGGATGGACCGGGCATAATTATTTCCAGATTTTGACTAGCCTACATACCGCCTATAAATTATCGAACCCGCTTTCCTCATCTGAATATGTTGGTAAAAGTCCAAGGTGATTTTTCAACTTTTGTAAATATGACACTTAGTTTACTTAGTTCAGTTTTAGATTCATGTAAAAATACCAAAGCAAGTTATGCAGAATTGTTGTAATCCCTCAAAAGAGGTGGTTTGTTGTAATCCCTCAAAAGAGATGGTAATAAACTCAGAATTCTGCCCATTTACTCAATCCCATCATTATTAAAAGTACATTCATTGCGATGATTTATTTTGCCTCTTGGGCAAATGTTTCATTGATGACAGGTTAGTGTATATACCTGCATCTATTTCGCATTATTAATACGTTCCAAAAGAGGGTATCTATATTTCGTGCATTGACCCAGGATTTATAGGTCATTTAAAAAGTGGTACATGTAATGCTTGTTAGTAAAGGCTTAGCGACGAGAACGACTTGCTACCTTCCTTTTGGTAGATACTTCAATGGTATCATCACTATCATCTGATACCTGTTGGCTATTGCTGTGCGAGGCAACATTTCTAAGCAAAAAAAAAACGTATTATTCGATAAATAGAATGAGCCAACATATGTAGCGATGTCCCATTGAAGTAAATTGATCCTACGTATTATTCGATAAATAGAATGAGCCAACATATGTAGCGATGTCCCATTGAAGTAAATTGATCCTCACCGTTTACTGGCTCCTCGCAAAGGCGTTGGAGAAGTTTGCGCTTGAGACCCGCCCCTCTTAGCTCGACTGGATGCTGCAGGGGCTTTGGCAGGTGCGCGTTTGGGTGGAGCCTTCTTTACTGGCGCACTTTGACATTCAATCCATTGAAAATAAGCATCAATCCCCAGAGGAATTCTCAAGGTGAGGTGTTCTTACGTTTTCTTAGGCGGTGGTTTTTTCTTTGATATCTTAGGTGCATGTTCACTACTAGAATCAGACTGTTCCTGAGATTGGCAAATTAAGAAAGCATTTGGGTTCAATTTTCGGAAAAATCCACTGGGAGGATTAAGTAATCCTTCTGTTTGAATTTGGTTGTGAGATATGACATTGAACTGACCTCACTATCATCATTTTCAGCAATACGCTGGATATCTGACATTTTTCCAAAATCACTTTCATCAGAATCATCATCATTCCGTCTCTTGCTCCGTGCAGCTTTTGCTTTTTCCTGGAGCAATAGGTCGTTAGAAACTTGAAGCATAAGATACGGAATAGAACGTCTCCAGTTGAGCTTTGACCTACTACTCACTCTCTCCGTATCGAGTTCTTGGTCTTTTTCCCATTCATCAGCTAGATCTTCTTTTGCTTTGGTTATTTGCGCAACAAGTTCTTCGTCCTCACTTTCAGGATTTCGATCTCGATGCCTGTTGTCTTTGTCAAGTTGAGCTCTCAAATCTTTGACACTTCCTTGGCTCCATTTGAGTGCCTTTTTGTAAAATCTAGTAAAGATTTACACCGAAAAACGATGTGGAAACATTACGAAGGTTAGGATATATTTTGACACGGCTTGTTGCATTCACTAACTCTTTAATTGCGTCCTTATCATCCTTCTCTACAAACAATGTGACAGCCTTTTGCATTCCATTTTCTTCTAGAACTGTTAAATTTTGCGCCTCCAGGTATTGATTTACCAGTTCCGCCACCTGAATTTTGTCTGGTTGAGCAGTTCTTCCTTGAGAATCTCGCATTCCCTCGTCCTTAGGTAAATCGATTTCATTCTTCGGTTTCCCTATGGAAGGATAAGTTGAGAAGTAGTCAGTAGATCACAAATCGTCTACTGCAGTTTTGTTAAAGAAGTTTTGATTGGTTAGAGAAAACATACTTGATGCAAACTTTTTGCGTCGGTAGAACTGAACCAGGTCCTTAGGATTAGCCACTTTACCTATGAAATCCTGCCCAAAGCGCTGAGGGTTGCCTACTTCATAAGCAGTCTGCCCATCTGGACTAGTATATTCTACCTGGGGGAACGTCCAGGTTCAGCGCTTCGCTAATAATTAATTTCAAACCCCATGATAAAGTTGACCCACCCTGAGTCTTATCAATGGCAACATTTTTGGTGTTTGGTTTGAGGTCGGATCATGTGCAGGTTGTTCATCAGGGTCTTCAAAGCTGCGGGCGTGTTGTTCAGCTTCCCATTCGGCATTGGCCTTGCTGATCAATTCTTCTACCTAGCATAAACATACTGAGATAAATTAATTTGATGTGATGCAATTGAAATTTCCATCATTCTTCACTAACCAACTTTTTGAGGTATTTGATTACTTTAGGCTTTTCATCAAGCTTGAGATTATGTTCTTCTTCTTCTTCAGCTAATACAATGTCATGAAAAATAAATGGTCTGACGGTTTTGAGTGGAATCGGAACCATCGAAAAATCGCGATCTTGAATCTTCAGTATTGCGACGTGTCTAATGAAATCGAACAGACAGTTGAGATTAACGATGTCACAAATCACGATAAGCTAAATCGAGTTTGTGGGTAATGTTTTTAGAAGAGAGATTCAAACAAGGTAAGATATAAATTAACTTCTTCAGGGATTCGCCCTTGGCCAAACTCGTTGCTACACTAGATCCAGGCTGTGAGATGTAGTAACCCTTTCCAGGAATTTCTTGAGGCTCAATGAGACAATCATGTTCATGTCCCCAAATGATTAAGTCTACATCGTCGCCGAACCCATCCTCAGGTACTGAATTCTTGGGCCCGTGTGCCACCCTGTCGAGTAAAGGTCAAAAAAATTGCTCAAATAATCAATGAGTTGAGCAGTTGATTAGCAAAGACTGGGCGCGGCCACTGCTTTTAGAAATCTGCGGATATGAACAAAAAAGAAAGGTCTTCTTAGTGTTCAACTTACCGATTTTGATGCACCAACATTAAATTAAACCATTCGTCCTTAAACTCGGCAGGTCTTGACATGCGAATGCGATTGCTTCGCATCTCATAATTGAATCTTTCATCACGGATATTGCCAATTCCATACATTGCTAAACGGGTTCTCCCTTTCTGCAGCAGTACTGGTTGAATATGAAGGCCTTGTTCCGAAGCTTCCTCGTCATTTTGCGCAGTCCCAGGTAGCTCTTGGCGACCAAAGTAGTTGATTAATCCAGAGGCGGATAAAACATCTAACGCACAAAGAGCGCCTTCCTTCCAGTTGATTGGTTTCAAACAAACAAACAAATGTTAATGAGATAGATTCAATGATTAAATGCTTGGATTTCATGTACTCACTGGTCCCATTCCTTGTGGATCATCATGATTGCCATGAATAGAAAATACTGGCAAACCAACATTGATATTTTCATCTTCATAGTTGACGGGAGGAAAACTGATAGATGCGCATTTGAAACCAAGTACTTCAATTTTTCACCTAGTAAAATACTTCGGTTGAATCTTTCGTAAACTCACTTAAAACTATGTGGGATTCCAATACCAGCATCACCAACCAATTCAATTTGGACAGGTCTAGAATTCAAACAAAATTCTCGCAGGGAAGCGATTGTTGAGTAAAGTGAAGCTCTTGAAGGGCGATTTTCATGAAACAAATCGCCAGCTAATAAAAGCATGTCAACCTATGTATATCGGAAATGTTCCATATGTGGAACATTAGACTTGTGCCTTGCGCAAATGAAAAATGACAACTTTGATATTTGATTCAAGATTGATCTCACATCATTGCTAACCGCTAATTGTAATATTTCACGAAACGTATTGATGGAATCTTGACCTCTGATGGGATCGGACTCTGAGTAACCTATGTGGTTGTCCGTAGCAACTAGGATCTTAATGCCTGGAAGACATTAATAGAAATCAATGTCATGAAACCTGTGAATTATTTCAAGCAAACATCCTCACAATGGTGCTTGTCCATTGCAGCAATACTTGATGTTGGAAGCGTAGGATTGGGATAGTTTGGTGAGTCGGGACCCTCATTAAGTGAGTGCCTAGATTGGGAAGTACATTGTCAGACGTGCTTGCCGTTATTTAGGGAGTCAGCATGAATTTGAATTTACTTACTCATCATGATGTGCCATGGTCAACTTTTTCACTGACTCAGTGAAGGAGGGTACTGCAATAGAAAAACATGAGTTTTCATCATCAAGTTCTATTAAGGAAATGTTAGGTCGGAGTAGGTGTTTAATGCTTACTTGAGGTCTGTTTAGTTTTCAAAGCCAATGGTAAATTGTGATTCAAATGGTCATCTGGGGCTACGAGCAAAAAAAGTGCAAGTCATACTTTGAATTGCAAGGGGCTTCACAAATTATGTATGTAATGTGTGCCATAGCACGCGCGGGTAGAAATTGTTCCCTGTACCGCAGCCTTCAGGGGCCATTTTTGTCAAATGAAAATCATTTGCATCCTTTTCCAGTTTTTGGAAACAGCCCTTCCCCTGATTTTGAAAATCAATTTTCAAAGATCAATACATAGAAAAACGCACACCAAAAAAATCAGGCAACAACTGTTTTGGAAATCAGCTTCTGCTAAGGTATGCATCCTATTTTGGTAAGTATCTTGAGAAAACTTAAAATATAAAAAAAGAAATGATTGCAGTGTAAAGTAAGTTGAATTTCACAACTTGGTTCTTTTATTTTTTCTTAGCTCATCACAAATTTTTTAACATAAAGATTTATATTTTTCTTACCTCATTAATAATTCTTCAGGATGTTTGAAGTATCTAAGTGACATTCTCTTCTGCATTTAGAAGAAGGGTAGGTTAAGGAGCTGGTGCTGAAGATTTAATTTTAGGTGTACAGCTATATAGAGAATGGCTGATGAGTGACCAGTTTTTATACCTATCATCTGTGGAAGATCTTGTTTTAATTTTATTTCAGACTACGTATAAGTAAGTAATATTCATGGAATTGTTATCTAAAAAATAAATTTCAAAACAAGCTCAAAAAAAACATTTGTTATAAACAGTCCGCCCATAAAGTATCTGTCAAAAAAAAAAAAAAATCATAATCACCACAAAGATTTTTCTTTCATTTTTTATTTGATTTTATTTTAAACACCCTCTTCAGAAGGTGTATGCCTGCTCAATCTACTCAATCTACACATTCAACTCAAAGATCAAAGAACTCAAATCAAGGGTGGGTTGCTATGCTACACTATGCTACAGGCCAAATGTAGGGTAGCATAGCGAGTATTTTTCCCCCAGGATTTGGTTAGCGTTAGCTGACTCTACAGGCCACTATGCTACATGTTAGTGTAGCTCAATTTGTTTTCCCCCAGAATTTCTGTAGTGTTAGATGAAATTAACCACCGCTACACTAACAGGTAGCATAGCTTTTCCACCACTAACAGAAATTCAGCTAAAAATTAGTGTAGCGTGTGACTACGCTAACATTTAGCATAGTGTGTGACTATTCTAACATTTAGTGTAGTGTATCATGTGACTACGCTAACATGTAGCTTAGCTGATCACACACTATGCTACACTCTTTTATTGATTGATCAACTTTTTTTATTTTTATATTTTATATATTTTTATCTTTATTTTTTTCCTTCAAGTAACACCCACCCTGATTAACCAAAAAAAAACAAGTTGAGTCACCCTCCAGGGTTCCCTCTGACACACTGAAAGGTTTTTTTTATCAACCAATCAACTTTTTTTTTAATTAGACGAATCAACAATTTTCATTTTATTTTTGTGTTTTTTTTTTCTTAGAATAACACTCACCCACCCTGATTAATCAAAAAAGAAGATGGTTGGTCACCCTCCAGGGTATTCTCTCACACCTCAAAAGTTTTTTCTTATCAATCAATCAATTGTTTTTCTTTTTTTTTAATGATACTCATTGATATGTTTCTTTATTTTTTTATGTTTTTTTTTTCTTAGAATAACACTCACCCAACTTGATAAATCAAAACAAAAATAAGTTGAGTCACCCTCTAACGAAATTCCTCAGCTCATCACAATCTCACACCTCCATCTCAATGCTTGACCATAGTATTTTTCGTTAGAATCATCAAATCACCAACTATCACATCACAAAACTTAAATTAAGTCAATTGTGCAAACTGACATCACAAAACTTAAATCAAGTCAATCTCAAAAACCGTTCGCTATCAGGCTTTGGCACTTCAGACAGACTTGTAGATTTTGATCTTTCCTTTTAAATGAGTGCTTAATCATCCAAAACAGTCCACTGGTTGCAAAGTTATGGTGGTTTAAAGTTCATGTAAAAAAATACCCTATCTTTAATCCTTTAAATAGGCAAAAATTAAGTTTGTTACACTCACAAAGCTCTCTTACTGCACTCCTGACAGCCTTCCCTATTTTGATTATCATGGTAAAAGCCTCTGTAAGTTTGATTCCTTAGATATGAACTATCCAATTCATGATATTTAATATCTTGTTGCTTAATTTTTCTTAAATTTTGTTACTATTGCTACCTCTCCTAACTTCATGATCATGATATGATGGATGTTGATTGGAAATCCTGTCGATTTGAACTGACTTGATTGAGAATTATAGGTAGGAGATATATCATAGTATCAAAAATAAGAAAAAGATAAGCAGGTGCAAACACCTCTGTCTATTGGTAAAAAGTAAAGTATTTCCCATTCAATCTGTCAAAATAATTCAAACATTTTAAAAAGAAAGAGAAAAAAGAATTAATTGACAAAAAGTTGTGGATTTTTTCATAAATAAATAAATAAAGGAAAGCTAACAACATAAATCAATTAATGAAATCAAAATTCTGTATGTTTAATTTTATAAAAAGTATTATTTTAAAAAAATGAAATGATTTTTCAATCAGATAAATCTGAAAAGAAAAATTATAAACTATTTGTCAAAATATTTTTACAAAGAAAAGAAAAATTAATCACAAAGAAAATTGTGAGTTAAAATTTTTATAAATCTGCAAGAATTAAAATACGCAGAATAATTAATTAATACATAATTTTAAATTATCTTAGGTTTGAATAAATCACCTAAAAAATAACAGAAATAATTTATTATTATTTTTACCACCAAAATAATAGGTGAAGATTTTTATTTAAAATCATTCTTATAAAATAAAATAAATTATTTTTACCACCAAAATAATAGGTGAAGATTTTTATTTAAAATCATTCTTATAAAATAAAATAAATAAAAATAATTATGATTTAAACTAATTATTTTTATTTTCTAAATTCTTTTTATTATATTGATTTGAAATCAATTAAAAATATTTATTAATTAAATTATTCTTACCATTTTTAATTTTACCATTTTCTTATTGAAAATGATGTAATGGTAATGAAACATTAAAATTTACCATATTCGATCTTGATCATTTTAATCATGATCGAATATGATGTCATTTTTATTTTTCTTAAAAATCATGATGTCATGATTTATTCACAGCTGGAAAACACTTTCATTTTTAATTTTTAATTTTTCTATTTTTAATTCTTTTATATCAATAACCAAACATATTTTCAACGTCAATAACCGAATATATTTTTAACAATTAAAAAATCATTAATCATTAAAAAATTATCTTTAATAATAAAGAAAAATTATTATTAAAAATTTATCAAATTAAAA
>JNCO01003982.1:0-15916 GCA_000785685.1 Uromyces viciae-fabae
AAAAAAAAAAAAAAAAAAAAAAAAAAAAAAAAAAAAAAAAAAAAAAAAAAAAAAAAAAAAAAAAAAAAAAAGTAATTTTAACCCGAAAAATTTCACAAGGGAGTAGGTGACGAGCTCATGAGAGCCGCTGTAGCGTTGCACCGTTCGTTTCATGACTGCTGGAGCCTCATTAAACAATTGCAATAATTCAATCTATTCTCAACAATCAGTGTTCACAGTCTAATTTTTCCCTGCAAGCTGACATAGAAAGAGGTTCAGATATTCAAACGATATTTCCCAAGAAGAATTAAGTATAGTCATGAAGATTCTATTATGCCCCCTGATATCATTATTACCAGCTATTCTGGCCATGCGTCCCGGAAATCGCTTGGATGAATTTGTTGTCGGCCCGAATGGGCTGCTTTCCGAGATTGACCAAGTTCAACAGGGCTTACATTCTGAGTCTGGTCAATTAACTCAGGTTTCTCATGATCAAGATGTAGCATCCGCTTCAAATTATCATGAGACGTTGCCTGTTCATGATTACGAGGCATGGCAAGATGAGGATAATTTACATGAACTAGTAGAATCATTCCTCCCAACCAAGAACTCTGGATTAGATGACATGCTTACTTCCCAATCTAGCTATGGCAAAGACGCGACGCAAATTGACACAAGAAGAAAAAGAATTGAATTCCCAGAAAATTGTCATGATGATCAAATAACACCAAAAAGTTACTTTCATGCTCAAAACAATGAACCACCACAACAAGTTAAACCTTATAACATCCATGAAAACAGTTTACAATACGAAAGTTTTCCAGTGGGAGAGATTATAATGCATGAACAGCCTAATAACCTAATGAAACTAAATCAATTCAATTATTTTCAACAAAAGAACAATCCAACGATAGGCGATATTTTAAATGATGATTTAGCTTACAAAGCAATGTTAGATCTAAAAATTCCTTCTAATCAACCTCAGTCAGATATTTCTGGAGAAAAAAATACATTAGTAGGAATTGACAGCACGAACCACCTATCCCTCAATCCAGAAAGAAAAAGAATGAAATTAACAAATCTTGAAAATCATCCTGTTTCACAACAAAATGAACTCATTGATGTTCATAGACCTACAATTAATCAAATAGTACAAAAATCTCAGCTCGATTCAATTCTTGAAACTCATTCTCACAACAATGGATGTAATAAGGGTTTTAATTCGGAAACATCTGAATTCGATGAATATTTAACTTCTGAAGTAATTAATGAATTTGAACTTCCAAATGGAAATAAATTTATAAATATTTTAATTGAAGAAAATAAAAAGTGCAAAGATTTTTTTGGCTCCGGATCTTTTATAAATGATTTATGTAAAATAGTTCATTCATATGTAACTTTTAAGTATTACAAAAGTATTGAATCTGAAATCTCACCGGATAATAAATATAAAAGTAATATCAATAATATTAAAGTTCATTCATTCTTGGAAAATCATAAACAAGAATCTAAATTCAGAAAATATAAATCATTTGAAGCTTGGAATTTATTTGCAGGTATAAAAACTTCATCACCATTCAATGAAGAAACAAAATCAAAGATCATGAAATATAGATTATTGGTAATGAAAGATGTTCAAGAATCAGAAGAATTTAAAAAATTTTCAAATAAAATCCAAACAGCTGGAAATCATTCTCAAAATAAGAAAGTAATTGAAAATTTCAAAAAACTTTCAATTGCATTACCTGGAATATTTTTTTATGTTGACTTAATAAATAGAATATTACCTACTAAGGATTTAAATAATAGAATTTCACTTAAGGAACAAAGAAATACAGCAAGTAAAAGTTTTTTTGAATTAATTGATATTTTATTTGAAAAATTGGCTGAAGAAGGCAAAGAAAAAGAAAAAGATAATCCTGATTATAAATTAAATATAATTGATCAAGCTTTTAATGCATTTCAAAAACCTCTTTGGAGTAGACATGCGGGAGCACCATTCATTTGGCCACTCATACAATATTGGTTGATGAAATCAAGTGGTAGCTCATTTTTCCCTGAATTCACTATTCAATTCAAGAATTTCTTTGATTGCTTATTCACATCTTGGTTAAGATAATTAATGATCAAATTCTGGGTTTGATCATTATAAATTTTCTTTCTCATATTGTTTTATTTTTTATTTTATTTTACTTGATTTTTTTCCAGTTGAAATAATCATATTTCTTAATTGAGGTAGTATAAAAATAACTATATTCATTACAATAATAATACCAGTTGAAATAATCATATTTCTTAATTGAGGTAGTATAAAAATAACTATATTCATTACAATAATAATAAATAATATATATTCAAATTTATGAAATTGAAATTGAAACAAAATATGAATAAAAAAATATATCTGGTAAATTATATGTATATTGAAAGCTTTATGAGATTGATATTCATTCTCACCACTCTTTGAGGATTTGAGGTACCAGGGCTCCAATTTCTAAAGTGACTTCTATTTGATTCTTGTAGGTAGTTTAAAATTAATTTCAAGTATTGTTTTAGTGTTTAAGTTGAGTAGATATTTGAGATGGATTTCAAATAACATATATATATATAATCACTGTTTGTACTACTTATCCATTTGATTTGAGTGATTCAGTTCCTATAAAATTAAAATCAAACCTGAAAAAGGAAAAGAGAAACTCACCAATAAAATTGAGTAATTTCAAAATATTTCAAGTTAAATTTTGAAAAAATTGAAAATGTTGAAAATATTACTTTTTTTTTTTTTTTTTTTTTTAACCTAGTTTTAGGTTACAGTACTCTTCACTGCTCTTCACTGACAAGAAAAACCAAAATGTCAAAAACTACCAAAAAACTTTGTTTTTATCAAGTGCAAAATTCATTTTTAAAATAAATTCAATTTTCTTAACACACTAGTAAAAACCTCTTACCACTTGAAAAGTATAAAAAAAAAAGAATCCCCCCCCCCCCCAAAAAAAAAAAAAAAAGACATTTTTTTTCAATTTTAAATTTGTCATCTCTTTTTTCCAATTATTAGAAAAAAAAAAAAAAAAATCTTTCAAATCTATTGTCAGTATTATAAATAATGAATTTAATAATATATCTTTACAATCATTAATTTTTAAAATCTCAGTATTACAATTCATCAATTATTTTTCATTATTTTTTATTTTTTATTCTTTATTAAAATATGTTAATTTTTATATATATTCATTCTTTCTTTGAAAAGTATCTAAACAATAGTCTAGATCATTTTTCTCAAGTGGTAAGTCATGTAATTAATATATGAAACCTGTATAGTCAAAGAATCTCAAGTCATTATTTCTTTTTTTTTTTTTTTTTACTTTTTTAACTCTAAGATTTTTTTTTTTCTTGATCTATTATTTGAGATTAAAAAATAAAAAATAACCTCCCAATACATAAAAAATCATTGGATCCTGTAAGTTTGATTTCATTTTAATCACTATCATTTTACTCAGATAGAAAAAAAAAAAATATTTCAATAAATTTGAATAAAAAATTAATAAATGTCTTTTGTATCTACTAAGCCCATTTAAATACTTGTATTTCAAATTTCTCTATCTCTTTTTTCACTCGGCACTAAACACATTAAACCCTGGCTATGAGGCCAGGGGGTAGTCTTATTCATTTTTTATTTCAATTGTGTTATTATGCAGAAGGAATAAAAACCATTTGGCTCTTCACTCTTTGTCGCACGCGACTTTCCCAGACATCCCCCACCCTTCTAGTTTTTTGATGGTTTTAATGGATTTCAGAGTTGAATTATTTGTGGATGATATTGCTTTAAATTTAGTGAAGTGACGCGAGGAACCAATTCTCATATTTCCACAACATAAGGGTGATTTAATGGACTTTCAATGCTGAAATTAATTTTTTGGGAGAGAATCGTGACCAGAAATCAGTCGATAAATATTCTTTAAGAGTTATTATTCAAGTGTGGGAAGTTATTTTCCAATTTCCCAAGAACGACCATCAAGTTTGATTTCATTTTTCAATGATTGATTGTCTCTTATTTTGATTATCTTTGATTTTTACAGAGCTGATGACATGCGTCTGAGGGAAGTTTTCCAGAGTGGGGTTGGATTCTTCACCAGAAGTTTTTCCGCTTGAATCGATTGCCTCAATCTCAAAGATGTTGTAGTAACCAAAGCCCCAGGAAAAAAAGGAAATTGTCGCAGCATCAAGTTTTTGAAGAAATTAATTTTATCCTTGCTTGGATGAGGAGATTTACAGAAAGGAAGGGGAAGTACTATTTTATCAACAAGTAAAAGTATAGAAGATACAAAGAATCCAGTCCAAGATACGGTAATCCAGATGAAACGATTTGTACATGATTATAAATTAAAAGAAAGAATTTCTGTGCAGAGTTGTTCATCCCGTGTTTATGATTAATTCTTACTCTGTTGTATCAAACAAGTGGAATCAACATAAATTGTCTTTCAGATTATTCAACTATTTCAGCCTGTTGTTTGTCATTATCAATTAAATTAGTACAGGAGATTAGGGTTTGTCATTTGGACGACGAATGGTAAAATGAGGTGAAAGCCAGGCTTCATAGTCTTCTTCTTCCTGTGGATCTCCAGTGACCCTCAGAGCTCTATGAAATACCAGATGCAAATTCAAGGGTGTTACAAGAAGTGAGTTGATAGCTTCTTGTTTCCAGGTAGAGGTTGGCAAAGATAATTTCCACTGACCTTACTAATATTCTATATTCACCATTTGGAACATGGATAGGTTTGGAATGTTTATAGTTATCATTACTGACATCAAATATTCTTCCATCAAAAAAAATTGAAGAACTATCCGCGACCCTGTTTTTTTATTATTTTGTTATATTTTGTTATATTTTGTTATATTTTGTTATATTTTGTTATATTTTGTTATATTTTGTTATATTTTGTTATATTTTGTTATATTTTGTTATATTTTGTTATATTTTGTTATATTTTGTTATATTTTGTTATATTTTGTTATATTTTGTTATATTTTGTTATATTTTGTTATATTTTGTTATATTTTGTTATATTTTGTTATATTTTGTTATATTTTGTTATATTTTGTTATATTTTGTTATATTTTGTTATATTTTGTTATATTTTGTTATATTTTGTTATATTTTGTTATATTTTGTTATATTTTGTTATATTTTGTTATATTTTGTTATATTTTGTTATATTTTGTTATATTTTGTTATATTTTGTTATATTTTGTTATATTTTGTTATATTTTGTTATATTTTGTTATATTTTGTTATATTTTGTTATATTTTGTTATATTTTGTTATATTTTGTTATATTTTGTTATATTTTGTTATATTTTGTTATATTTTGTTATATTTTGTTATATTTTGTTATATTTTGTTATATTTTGTTATATTTTGTTCATTTATTTATTATTATTATTTTATTTTTATGCGGGTCGTCAGATCGATTCCGTGATTACCTTGAGAGCTTAGTGTATGAAATGAAACTGACCCATGTCGTGGGTTCCACCTTAGTATTGATTCATATGAGCTTAGTGACCCCATGAGTTGGATTCCGCGGAATGTGTTGCTTAACTTTCCAGGAAAATCATTAAGTAGTCCTGTGATGCTAGAGAGACTAAGATCCATTTCATTAATTTGCCTTTTGGATAAAGGATTTCGAAGGCCCTTTATGGTAAGATTTAGAGCTGGTTGAACTGCAAGATTGGATAGGTGTGGTAGTAGAAATGTGTCCCCTTTGACTAAATGAAATATGACCAAAGGGCTGCCAACTTGAAAGCGCCAAAAATAAGTTAACTAATGGGAGGGGGGCAGTCTTTTGATTCAACTTGGATGTTAGATCAAGGCTTACAGGCTAATCGATATTCCACAACCGGTGCGTCAAGTCCTTGTAAGGTAAAGATATGACCTTTCTCAACCGGAAGACCAGTTATTCCGCTGTCAAGAGATGGTAAGGTATAATCATCCTGATAGCTATATCCATAATCTAGCGCTACAGAAAAAAGGCGTTCTACTCAGCATGTCTCCGAGATTATAGCAAAATGTAGAAACAAAAGATACCTGGTCTTTTTTTGAGCGGTGCCGCGACTCCATAATAGGAAATTGTATGACTTTCACATTCCGTTTCGGAGTCCTGGATGGGCGGAATCGATCAGTTTAGGTGATACTCAAGATGTAAGGAGAGACTGGAGCGGAACTCACTAGAACGACAAATCCGGAATAAACTGGAAGCGCGAGTTGATCCAGATGCAGAGGCGGTTTGAATGTCACTTTGACCTCGAATGTTTGACCTGGTTCAAGTCGAAATCCGGACACAGAAAAAGAAACGGTTGCCACTTCAGGTATGAGTGGCACAGGCCAAGGGTTTATCAAATTTTGTTTCGAAAATGTGATGGCTGTGCCAGCAGGAGCATGCTTGACAGTATATACAATAGAAGAGTCTCCTTTGTTGGTAATTAGAATCGATTGTGTTCCATTGAAGTGAAGGGTATCATTCAAAGAAAGTGAATGAGGGGATACAACAGTTTTTGACATCGCAGCACACCAAGCATTGATGAGACCTGAACCCTGGTGACACACAGCTGAGTGGGAAAAAGTGGAATATCAGCCCAGAAATCCAGAAGATATCAAGTTAAGAACTCAGTCACATTCTAGAATATTTGATCCACTAAAGTTTGCTACCGGGGTGGCTGAAGTGGCGATTCGAGAGTAGATCTCATGTGGCCGAATACCTTTGGGTTGTGAGCTGATAACCAGAGCGGCTATTCCCGCGACCTGGGAGGCAGGCAAACTATCTTAGATGGGTCGCACTTTGCGGTACAACAGGACCTGAGGTTGGAGACAATGTCTTACCTGAGGTGCAGAGATGGAAGTTCCAGAGGCAATTGCCTATGTGAAAGGGAAAAGAAATGTTAGGAAACGAACGTGACAAGGAGTCGAGATGAAAGCTTACATAAGATCCAGTAGATGTGGGATAAGTAGCTAGCGCATTACCACCCAGTGAGTAAAATCTCAGCTTGATGGAACTTGTAAGAATGAGAAAAGATACTTGGTTGCAGAAACAAGGTTAACAAACAAAGGACATTACCGCCTACTCCTAGCGCGGCTGGTTGGGGGGACACGAGATCAAACATGGGGCCGCTAGGAGATCAAATCGTGTCAGATGGATTCCGGTTCTTATTGTGATAAGTTTTTTAAAATGAGGGCTCACTAGTTGGAGAAAGGGCTAACTTTGCCGCTATCAGGAGCAGCAACTGAGTCAAATGAAGATCAACAGGTGTAAAGTGTCAGATTTTTAGGGTAATACTTGTATTGGTGAAAGCCAAATATAAATACTTTGATCAATATCCAAGTCTCGAGAAATAGTAATGCTAAACTTTCCAGGATTGTGGAAATATTGCTCCCTTAGAAATACGCCAACCTCTTGTGTCACAACGCCTACAGAAACTTTACTTCGAGTATCAGGTGTAATGTATTCCGGGAATGAATTGTTCTACAGGCACACAAACCATTGTCAGAAAACAATTTGTGAATAAATATATCGCTAACAAGTTGACAACTAACATTGACAAAAATAATTTTGTTTGTGCCTTTATTAAGCAAGTGGGTTAATTGAGTGTTGAACTTGCAAGTGCTTGAGATGGAATAATGGTTAGTCTCAAGTATGACACCCTAAGAGATCGAAGTGAAGGTGAAACTGCTCACTTAGTTTCAGATCGTCTTACTAGAACAACTTGATGTGATAAATCAGGTAAAGTTGAAGGGAGAGGTTGGCAGGCATCATCTCGGCCATCGGGGGTTGGACTGATAGGGTAAACAGGAAAGGTTCCAGGATCCATGGTGAAGGTGGCAAAATAGTTGAATGTTCGTTTACCAGTCGCTGAAGTAATAAAGGGATAAGAAACTAGGGCTGTAGATTGTACACTACCGACCGAGAAAACACCAGTACCGCATGATGGAGAAGTGGTGAAGAACATGCCTTCCTTAAGAGAGAGTAATTTGAGCGATTTATCTACTGATTGGTTATTTTAAGACTGGATTGGATGACTCACTTCACCTCTGTTGCCAGTAGAGGTTATGACCACTCGTTCTTGTGCAATTCGGCTGGCCACAACGGCTGCTACAGAGCCACTGGCCCAACCTCCGGGAGCACCGACAGATAATGAGAATACGTCGGCTAGAATAGAATCTAGATGTAATTAGTCCTAGTTAAACACAAATTGATGAAAAATGAAGATTCCATACCTCCATCCTTATACGCTCGTAGCAAGGCTGCAGCCACCAGTTCATCATTGGTATCTTCTTGACAACCGAATACACGATAAGAAAACATTGTTGCGTCTGGACAAACTCCTCGAAAACCCATGTGATTTTCATTGGCTGATAGAACTCCCATAACATGGGTACCATGAGGCTGAATGTAAAGTACGTAGTGATTGAGTATTAATTTATGAAATGTGCTTGTAACATGATTAGGAGGTGTTGTGTACTGATTGGGCTTGAGAATAGAGCTTACTGCACAAGTGGAACATGGATTTTGATCAGGCTTGGGCTTATTAGTTCCGTTGTAGGCATCTCCAACAAAATCATAACCTTTGGCAATCTTGAAGTTTTTTCCAAAGCCATCACCCAAGGCGGGATGATTGCAATCACATCCTGTATCAATAACAGCTATCTTTATGCCACGACATCTATAACCTTTAGCATGTAAGCGAGAGATGCCAACTTGTACATGAGGTTCAAATAGATCGGCTGTCTTACCCTCCTCGAGCGTGCTGAGAACTCGAGGAGTATTGATGAACGAGGGACGTGAGACCGGCTGAACTGGATAAACTGCCTAATAAAAATCATGGTTATTCAATAAGCCAATGTTGTACGTGCGTATTTCTAAACTATCTTGTGTTGATTGAATTTTCTTCACATCTTTAAAGCCGGGATAGGGGGAGACGCACCTTGATAAAGGCAGCTGATCGTAGAACACTTGCACCTCGGGATCTTTCTACAGAAAGTGAGAATCCTTGAAAGAGAGTAGGAGCGTCATCAAGTGGTTGAATGTCTTTGAAGGAGATATGATTGTCTTTTAAATGTTCTTCTAATAATGTTCTGAAGAACTGAGATTTTATAGAAAAATAGGGCACAAATCAGCATAAAGATAACAAAGTGATTGTAGTTCAAGGGGTTGTATGAATACTAACGGCAGTTTGATTTGACAAGCGTTGATTAGCTGTGATTTGAAACTCTACTACAAATCTGGATCGAGTAGAGTTTTGATACTTGGCAGTAACTCGGTTGATAGTAACCAAGAAATTGAAACAAAATGTACAAATGTAAAACCACGAAAAGAAAGATCTACCCATGCTAATGTTGGCCAATATTAGACGGCGAGATAAAATATGTTGAGGAACAAATTAGATTTTGAAGGGAATGACTTGAACCATCTTACAAGATTCTGGGAGTCATATGTTGCTTTGTACAAAATACTCTAGTTCAATTGGTAGGAGAATACCGCCTGGAATCTTTCGGCGTTAAAATTGTCAAGCAACAGATTTATGTGGCGCAAGACTCGGATCTACATAAAATGTCTACATACATTACAGGCATTGGGCCCTCTTGTTTTAGTTGGCACTAGTTTTATGCAGAAGTTTGCCTTCTTTTCTGATTAAAAAGATGATGAGATATATATATTGTCAATTTAAGCCCCATTTTTGAAAACATTTATCCAGAAGTTTGCCTTCTTTTCTGATTAAAAAGATGATGAGATATATATATTGTCAATTTAAGCCCCATTTTTGAAAAGAACAACACCCCTGGCTCATTTCCTCAAACCCCCTCCGTTTCGTTGTGTAACCCTCCAAAAAAAATAAAAAACTCAATTTTTTAATTTAAATTCTTTACAAAAGTTTATCTTATTCTTGTTAGTACTTGAATTTTCTTAGTCTACGATATACAGAGATGGAATACTCATTAGACTGGTGATTGAATGGATTCAATTGATAACTTGTCATCTAGTTCATTTTCACTTTTTTTTTTTTTTTTTTTACCGCCATGAAAGATTTACCTAATCTTCAATCTTCTGATGTGAGTAAGAAAACATCAATTTTTATTGATTGAAAATTATTTAAAGTTGATTTTATTCTTTTTTTGTAGTGGTCTCAGAAAGCTTCATCTTCTCATGTTATTGGAATTCAACCTAAAGAAACACTCACAAACAAATCAGGTGTTTTAACAAGTGTAACACCCGCCGCCCCAATTCAAGAAACTGAACTTGATAACTTCAATCCACAACATCTAGTCTTCCCACTTTCAAACATTTATAAAATCATGAAAGCCTCTGTACCAATAGATGCTAAGATCTCAAATGCATCAAAAGTTTTGATTCAAAGTTGTGTATCTGAATTTGTCAGTTTTTTAACATCCGAAGCAAATGAACAAGTTATGGCTGAGACCAGGAGAACATTAAACGGTGTTGATTTAATTTGCGCGGTAAAACGATTAGGACTTGAAGGTTATTATGAAGCTCTACAAATTTATTTAGCAAAGTATCGAACGGGTCAGTGATATTTCATTTTCTCATCAATTTGGTCTCAAAAAAAAAAAAAAAAACTTTCTAATCAAGTGCGGGGGAATAATTTTTAAGTGGCCAATGAAACGGGCAAGCGACATAGAAGGCCTAGGGTAGATGATGATTTCGATGCAGACGAACCCACCAGGCCTTTGAAACGTACAAGAGTCAATTAAAATATCCTTTAGATACTACAAGAAAAACATGAGCCTGGTCAAAAAATCGTATCTTTTAACCTCCAAATCATCATCCTCAGAACCACAGAAGCTTGTATATTCTATCCTCAAAAATTATACTCACCAGAGGTTAAGATTGTCTGACTCAGTTAAGAATAATTACAAAGAGTAAACCTGTATTATAGTTTTTCCACTTTTTATAAACATATATATATATATATATATTCAAAACCTTTATTGGAATTTTGAAGTTTTTGTCTATCATGAACTTGAAATAGTTTAATTTTTTTTTCTTTTTTTTTTAATCAACAATTTTGATCTATATCTTTGGAATAGTTGATAAAAACAAAGTTTCACAGGAAAAATCCAACAATGTAATGCAAAACAGAAACTTTTCATTGTGAGATTCCCAAAACAAAACTTTACAGCCAACCTACCGTTTAGTAATTCTTGTTAGAAAAGATAGGAAGGCAAGAAACTAGAAAAAATAAGAATGAAACATAAAAATCTATTCTTTAAATTATCTCAGTTAAAGGCTAGCATTCTTCTTTTTTTTTTTTTTTTTGAAGAAAATAAATATTTATATTTGTAAGTGGCTCATCTCCATCAAACTCTTCATCATCCCACTCTGTGAGCCTTTCAATTTTATTTCAAGTCATTGCTCCCTTGCTATGTTGAATTCTTATGCTTTTGTTCTTAAATTCAATTCATATTTCTTCTTGGTAGTGGTTTTTATAACGTGTATAACGTGTGCCCCTGTTTCCTTTCATCATCCTCAAGACCCCCAAGTTCGGGGCTATCTACCTTGACTGGAAAAAACGTATATAACAAATAGGTTTATATACATGTGTACATACACAAACTTTACAAACATTCATCAATCTTCTAGCAAAAAATAAAATTTGTTACAAAAAAAAAAGCGAAAGGAGGATATCAACTTATTCCATTCAAAAACAAAAAGGCTTTTTATTCTTCCCTGGAGAAACGGAAGACTTTTTAATTTTTTTGTCAGAAAAATAAACATGATGAAAATGCACAACAGCAGTTCAAAAACGACAGTTTTCAACAATTATTATTATCATTATTATTACTTCTTACTCCTGCTAAAGAATCCTTTTTTCTTATCTTTTTCAACTTTACCTGAATTAAGTGAAGCATTGGAACCAATTGAAGGTGAAGGAATAGGAGTAATGCCAACGACGGAAGCAGGGGTAGGAACGGGTAACTTGGTAGATCCATTAATAGAAGTAGGGTGCGTATATTTTGAAGGAGTTGAAGGTGGGTAATCTCGTCTAGGTGGAAGTGACTGAGGCACCACCGGCTGAGATTTGGAATAATCATCATTGTGATGCGCATAACGATCGTCTGAGGCCTTCAATCTATCCCGTGGCTCGACTGGCTTCGGCTTGGAAGGACGAGATGTTGACTTAGTTTCGTAGATCGATGGTCCCATCCCTTGACTCGATCCACCTCGATCTAAACTCGCCAAATCGGCAATATACTTCTTTGGTGTGTAAATGTGAGTCGAGCCTATGCCACGATAGAACAATTTTAATTTTTTTGGGAAAAACCTTGCATTTTCATTTATCAATCAACTCAATGCCTTACCAATAACCACGTCTTTATGATGTGTTTCAGAAATCTCATAAGCCGCTCGAACTTCCGCATGAGTCATTCCACCGGCAATAAAAACTATAATTCGTTCTCGGTTCTCTGGAGCTGCCTTCGTCCTCGCTCTTTGCCAGCTTGGTTTGGCACTCCGTAGAGATGTAGGTGCACCTCCACCAGGGAGTGAACTTCCATTTGCTTTGGAAGGGTTTAGGTTGGGATTTTCTCCCATATAAGGAAAAGTAGCGAGGTCTAGTTTGTTTGATATAGCATCCTGTACAGTTTTCAACACGGATCAGTAGATATCAGTACACAAATGCTTTGATCCATTGTGGCCAACTCTGGGGGTGACTCAGACCTGTAACATCAACTTGACCAAAGGCTGAAATCGAGAAATATCATAAGCGTTTTCGTCGACCGGCTGCTTAAATAATGCTTTCCGTTTCTTCCCACTATCTTTTGCAACGTTCGCACCAAGAAAAACCATATTGTTGACTGCATCCATTTCATGTAAGCTTAACCTTGCATGCTGGTACAATCGCCGACGATCTTCGTCTGGAACACCATCTCGATAGAGTACGTACAAAGCAACGATCCGCAGCTTATCCGATGTACTTTTAAGTTATAAGAACCAATTGGATGTGAGGATCTCACTGACGAGGCATAAAGAAGAAAATCGATTAACAGACCTAATCGAGCGGTCATCCAATAGGGGTACCATCTCTTCTACAATCGTCTTTGGTGTTCTTCCATCAGCCGTCATGCCAGTGGAACAAGATTGTTCGACAGATGCTATGCTCATTAACTGTTGCCTCTCAAAAAGTTCCATGCAAGTTTCTGCCATACTTAAATGCAAAGACAGCTGGAGTGTAATTGAAACCAATTATATCAACTCGACGGAAAGTCTACCCAAATCAAGCCGAGATCTTGATATCTGGCTTACCTTTTCCTTGCTCTCTTTCAAATGGGGTAGACTAGCCAGCATATCTTTCATATCGTTTAAACTACTGGCGTTGGTCAGATGACCGTGTTCGGATGCGTAATTTTTGAAGTCATTGATCAACTTGTCAAGCGCGTCCTTCATGTGCATATGGCGAACTTCCACCCAAACTTTATCATCTTCTCCCAATGTAACTTCTTTTTCCTCAATTTGTCCGGATTGATCTTTGTACGAATAGCTAGTTTTTGAAGGCATCGAATACCCGAGATTGAATTAGATCCAAGAACGTCATCTTTTCGATTAGGATGTTAAACAAACCTACCAGTATTTATTTCCATCGGTGATTTCTAAAAGATCATGGCACATACTCTGATATGTAAATTCGTGTAGTAAAGGTGAAAATAAATCCAAAGTTCGTTCAACAATATATACTGTAGCGCGTGGCCTAGGAGGATCAACAACTGGCTAGTAAATTATACAGAAATGATCAATCGGTTTTTTTTCAAGGTTGTTTTGTTAGGGATATGTATGATTTTCCACTAACCGGAAATTCATCATTCGAATCACAATAGTCTGCGATTTCTTTCTCGAGGCGAGAAGCTAGGGCTTTGCAGAGATGTTCTTGAGTTAGGGCTGCAGGGCCTAGTGGGCGTGTTGAAGAGTTGTAATAACGGATAAATGGCTTCTCTCCTAAGGTAGCAAACAGGTTGATCAACTAAGTGTATTATTATCGAGTTGGGGTTAAGTTCAGGAAAAATGGATAAAAAATTGAGTCAGAAAAAAAACCAAAAGAGTTCAAATAAAAGTGATGGCGGAAAAAAAACGTGCTGCTCTTTTTTATTCGCATTAAGAGATAATAGAAATTGTTTAAAAAAGAATAGAAGACGATAGAGAATGAAAGATGAGATTATATATTTAGGAAAGGAAGGGGCATAAAATGAAGCTGATGCCAACCGATTTACTAATCCAGGAGACTTCATCTTCCCATTGATCAAGAGACTCTTGAGGGGAGCGAGGAGGGGGACCATACAGAGTAATTAAGCTAAGAGGGTTGGGGGGCCTAAGGGTGTAAACATTGGGTTCATCTGCTGAGATATTAGTGAATAGTTCGATTAATTGTCGTAGGTAGGGTGCAGCTGGTGAGCTAGTGAGTCGATTGACTAATAGATCGTCCAATGCTGATGTTTTGTATAATTTGTGAAAGGATAACAAAAAGGATCAATACCAATATTCTTAAAACAAAGTCAAGTTTTAGTCAAGTACATGAAAAATAATCATACCATCAATAAAGAACATGTGTGCACCAGCATAAAGTTTGGAAGTAGTGGGTGCGCCTTTCCTTCCAGACGCTCCCCCAGGGGGACAAAAGTCAGAAATAATCCGATCAACATTCTTAGCAGTGGGAGCAACAATGTATAATGCATCCAGATTCGGGGATGGATTTCGATTATTTTCAATCAGGTCGATCTCTGTGGTCAAAGGGTGGATTTGGACATGTGGAATAATATTATTTGGTTGTTGAATTTTTATATGCACAATGTCATGTTATTATGATTAATTGATTTATTTGAGATATTAAAAAACCGTGGGGAATTTTTAATTGAAGGAGTGATGAATATGATTAATTGGGCGAGTTTAATTAAAGTTTATATTTAATGGAAATGAAATTTGATAGAGTGAATTAAAGAAACTTGCGTTGTACGCCTAATTCCAAAATTTCAAAAGTTTTCAAAACACCATAGATCAAAGGTTGAGAATGTTTATCGAGTACGAGAATCTTCCAACGGCCATTTGATGATTTAACGGATTGAATGGTGTCGAGATAACCTGAAGGATGAATGTATGATTAATTCTTAATGAGTGATCTGCTAGTATGGAGTGATGAATTTGCTTACGTTTCCTGAGTAATTCGATTAATGAGAATGGCATGATTGAGTTAGAAAAAGAAAGAGAATAAAAAAAAAATGTGAAATTTAATTTAAGAGTACGTATGGGGCGAGGGGACGTCATTCTCTGGTGAAAAATTGCTGCACTACGAAAGGCCGGGTACCGTGCGGGATCCGCCCCATGGTTCATCGGGTGCCCGGTAATGAGGTCATCCATCATTGTATTTTTTTTAAATTAGTAAAATTAGAATAATTAAGGTTCATCGGGTGCCCGGTAATGAGGTCATCCATCATTGTATTTTTTTTAAATTAGTAAAATTAGAATAATTAAATGAAAAAATTTTAGAAATTTTTATACATTCTTTTTTGCTCACTAAAACTTGTTTCTGTGAGAGAGTTATTTTTCTGGTATGTTTTTATATGCCTCTTGTATTTTCTTAAAGGAATTGTACATTATATACATATATGTTAAGTAAAAATAGAACAAAAAAAAAATATGTAGAAACATAAATCAAATTTTTTCTAATCACTACAGCCTGTTACCTGTTGAGAATGTGATATTTTTCTGAAAATGGGGTAACACTCTTTCAGACACAAGAGTTGTTCAATCAATGTGGCATCAAGGTTGGTGCTTTGGGGGCCAATAATTGCTTTTGATTTGTAGAAGACCTGTTTGCTTGGTGCTGAAGTGGCCGGGATGGCCACAAGGGTGGGTCAGCTACACTACAGATAGTGTTAGTGTTT